>JACSYO010000332.1:0-31425 GCA_016806645.1 Ophiodon elongatus | reverse complement strand
GACCTGGAGACCACCAGGGACCATCACAGGACCCAGAGACCACCAGGGACCATCACAGGACCCAGAGACCACCAGGGACCTGGAGACCACCAGGGACCACCACAGGACCCAGAGACCACCAGGGACCCGGAGACCACCAGGGACCATCACAGGACCTGGAGACCACCAGGGACCATCACAGGACCCAGAGACCACCAGGGACCATCACAGGACCCAGAGACCACCAGGGACCTGGAGACCACCAGGGACCACCACAGGACCCAGAGACCACCAGGGACCCGGAGACCACCAGGGACCATCACAGGACCTGGAGACCACCAGGGACCATCACAGGACCCAGAGACCACCAGGGACCATCACAGGACCCAGAGACCACCAGGGACCTGGAGACCACCAGGGACCACCACAGGACCCAGAGACCACCAGGGACCCGGAGACCACCAGGGACCATCACAGGACCCGGAGACCACCAGGGACCATCATAGGACCCGGAGTGTGACGGGTCTCCTAGTCTCATGAGTACCAGCTGATGGTCTCTTTGGCTCTCTAACCCCCCCCACAGGGACCAGGTCTCCTACCTCTCCACCAGTACTTCTGGGAGATGGAGTCCCAGGTGAGCTGCTGGTTCAGGTGCTCGCCCCCCCCCTCGGGGACGACGTGAGCCTGGTGGATGAGCTCCTCCCTGCGGCCGTCCTGCAGCACCACCTCCAGCTCCGTGAAGTCGTTCTGGCCCTTCAGGCGGCGCTGGTAGAACAGGGTCCCGTCCCGGACCACGTAGCAGGTGGCCGCCTTGCGGATCTTCCTCTTGGTGTTCCCGGGGGTCCCTGGGGCGTAGGGCTCGCGCTCATCGGTCAGGTAGCGGATGATGGCCAGGTAGCTCTCTGCACACGACATGTCTCCGGGAGGAGGAGGCCGTGTCCCCGTGTCCCCGTGTCCCCCGGCTCCGGGAGGAGCAGCACGCGGCCCTGCGGCTGCTGGACGAGCGGATTATATTTTATTTTATTTTAAACGTCGCTCAGACGGAAGATCACGTGGAATAAAAACAACATTTCGAATTGTTCCCGAAGGTGGAACTGCAGTTCTAACGGCCGGGTGGACTTGCCCGAACAGACAAAATGGCTGCTGCACAACCGGAAGCCGCGTCATTCGGGGCGGAAGTGCGTCGTTAATGTCATTCGCCACCAGAGGGCGCCATGTGCAAACTTGTAGAGAGACAGTTTCTGACAACAGCAGACCTTTTAAACTTTATTATTATTACTATTATATATTATGTATATTATAATTTATAGCTTGATTCATCATTTTTTTGGTTATCTATTTCTTTATTGACATTAAGATATTAATTCACCGTCAGACTATTATTTTTTTTTTACATTTTTATTATATTTGTTATTGTTTGTAATTTGCATTTTTATCTTATTTATTTTATTTAATTTTCATTATCATCTATATTAATCATTGCATTATTTTCTTTTCATTATCATCTGTATTAATCATTCTAAGATTATTTATTTTACATTTTCTATTTTTACTATAATATTTGTTATTATTTTAACTTGCATTTATATCTTAATTCATTATAGGGATTTTTTTATCCATTGTTTCATTATTATCTGTATTAATCATTCTAAGATAAAAAAATACAATTTTTATTATAAGATTTGTATTATTTGTAACTTCCATTTATATTTTAATTCATCATAGGATGTTTTTATTTATTTCTTTAATTATTATCTGAATTCATTAATTTATTTATTAATTTTGTTGTGTTCATTAATAGCTTAAATTATTAATATACGATTTTCTTTTTTTTCTTTTTTTCATTAATACCTAAATTTATCATAAGATTTATTTATTTTCTATTTTCATTATTATCCGTATTAATAATTATAAGATTTATTTTTCAATAAATGTTATTTTCATTAATAGCTTAAGTTATTATTATACAATTTTTTATTTGTTTTCATTTTCATCAATACCTTAATTTATCATTACAAGATTTGTTTAATTTTTTTATTTTAATTTATACCTTAATTTAAGCATCTATTATTTTTGACAAACTACATGGAAATCTCATTTAGCACATGCACATGTCTAACATGTGTTGGATTAAAAGAAATTGATAACTCACCTCTTCTGCCGTATTGTAGCTACTATGTTTATTCATGGACATAAGAAATATAAAGCCATTGTTTATATTACAGAAGAAATAAGTAATAATTATTACTAAAGATGTGTTAAGTTAAGTTAAGTTGACAACACTAAATATAGAAGATAAAGGGACCTGTTTTCATCTTGGTTATCTTCTATTTTTGAGCCTCACAGGTTTATTATAACTCAACACTTCCTGGTTTTATTAAAATAAAACAGGAAATCTTTTCATTTTATTTCATCAAATCTCAGCAAGTGAATTCTGATGAAGAGCAGAAACATTTTGTATTTAATGTTTTATCATGAGGACCGAAGCTGAGAAGCTCTGACCTTCTAAAGCGGAGATAAGTAATTTTTTATCGGAGTCCCCTGAACGCAACACATTCCATCAGTCTCTTATCCGGCTGTCCTCAGATTAAAGTCTCAGAAGGACAGACGCTGATCCAAGAGACGTTCGTCCTCCACCACATCTCAGTCTGATAAGAAGAGCAGAGGGTCTCGGTTTAGTCCTGGTCCTGAACCAGTCTCGGTTTAGTCCTGATCCTCTATAGACCTCAGTGTAGTCCTGATCCTCTATAGACCTCAGTTTAGTCCTGGTCCTCTATAGACCTCAGTTTAGTCCTGATCCTCTATAGACCTCAGTGTAGTCCTGATCCTCTATATACCTCAGCGTAGTCCTGATCCTCTATAGACCTCAGTGTAGTCCTGATCCTCTATAGACCTCAGTGTAGTCCTGATCCTCTATATACCTCAGCGTAGTCGTGATCCTCGATAGACCTCAGCGTAGTCCTGATCCTCTATAGACCTCAGTGTAGTCCTGTTCCTCTATATACCTCAGCGTAGTCCTGATCCTCTATAGACCTCAGCATAGTCCTGATCCTCTATAGACCTCAGCATAGTCCTGATCCTCTATAGACCTCAGCATAGTCGTGATCCTCTATAGACCTCAGCGTAGTCCTGATCCTCTATAGACCTCAGCATAGTTGTGATCCTCTATAGACCTCAGCATAGTCCTGATCCTCTATATACCTCAGCGTAGTCCTGATCCTCTATAGACCTCAGCGTAGTCCTGATCCTCTATAGACCTCAGCTTAGTCGTGATCCTCTATAGACCTCAGCGTAGTCCTGATCCTCTATAGACCTCAGCATAGTTGTGATCCTCTATATACCTCAGCGTAGTCCTGATCCTCTATAGACCTCGGCATAGTCGTGATCCTCTATAGACCTCGGCATAGTCGTGATCCTCTATAGACCTCGGTTTAGTCCTGATCCTCTATAGACCTCAGCGTAGTCCTGATCCTCTATAGACCTCAGCGTAGTCCTGATCCTCTATAGACCTCAGCTTAGTCGTGATCCTCTATAGACCTCAGCGTAGTCCTGATCCTCTATAGACCTCAGCATAGTTGTGATCCTCTATAGACCTCAGCGTAGTCCTGATCCTCTATATACCTCAGCGTAGTCCTGATCCTCTATAGACCTCGGCATAGTCGTGATCCTCTATAGACCTCGGTTTAGTGCTGATCCTCTATAGACCTCAGCGTAGTCCTGATCCTCCATAGACCTCAGCATAGTCCTGATCCTCTATAGACCTCGGCATAGTCGTGATCCTCTATAGACCTCGGTTTAGTCCTGATCCTCTATAGACCTCAGCGTAGTCCTGATCCTCCATAGACCTCAGCATAGTCCTGATCCTCTATATACCTCAGCGTAGTCCTGATCCTCTAAGGGACCCTGGTGCTCAGAGACACTACCACTCTGGTCCACAGGGGGCGCCAGACTCAACACTGAATCAAAGTTCCTCAGAGCAGCTTTAAGGAAACAAGCAGCTCTTTTATAATTAATCATCTCAGCTATCCGTCTCTCGTGTTGCGTTCAAGAGCACCTAATAAAAACATTCCGACCTCGTTCCAGAATAAGAGATGTTGAGATTAAAGATCCGTCACACAACAACAACTTTTTAAACGTCAAAATTACATACGTACATTTGTCTGTTTTTAATTTAAATC
The DNA here is from genome assembly GCA_016806645.1 of Ophiodon elongatus. Classification (NCBI taxonomy): domain Eukaryota; kingdom Metazoa; phylum Chordata; class Actinopteri; order Perciformes; family Hexagrammidae; genus Ophiodon; species Ophiodon elongatus. The sequence continues at coordinate 27,268 of JACSYO010000332.1, read as the reverse complement.
ACAAAGTGAAAAATATTCAGCACGAAACTTGATGTCAAACACGTCTCTGCATTTTATCATCTGGTTATTATTCACCTGTATCAGGTCCTTATGAAAACCTGGATCAGGTCCTTATTAAAACCTGGATCAGGTTCTTATTAAAACCTGGATCAGGTCCTTATTAAAACCTGGATCAGGTTCTTATTAAAACCTGGATCAGGTCCTTATTATTCACCTGGATCAGGTCCTTATGAAAACCTGGATCAGGTCCTTATGAAAACCTGGATCAGGTCCTTATTAAAACCTGGATCAGGTTCTTATTAAAACCTGGATCAGGTCCTTATTATTCACCTGGATCAGGTCCTTATGAAAACCTGGATCAGGTCCTTATGAAAACCTGGATCAGGTCCTTATTAAAACCTGGATCAGGTCCTTATTATTCACCTGGATCAGGTCCTTATGAAAACCTGGATCAGGTCCTTATGAAAACCTGGATCAGGTCTTTATTAAAACCTGGATCAGGTCCTTATTAAAACCTGGATCAGGTCCTTATTATTCACCTGGATCAGGTCCTTATGAAAACCTGGATCAGGTCCTTATTAAAACCTGGATCAGGTCCTTATTAAAACCTGGATCAGGTCCTTATGAAAACCTGGATCAGGTCCTTATTAAAACCTGGATCAGGTCCTTATGAAAACCTGGATCAGGTCCTTAGGAAAACTAGGATCAGGTCCTTATGAAAACCTGGTCCATGAGGAGGGACTCGTCCATGTGTCACATACCAGACATCAAAGGCTGCATTCCTCACGTGAAGCAGAGTGTTTACTGGAGTCTCCGTGTCAGACTCACTTTGACCTTTTCTTTTTTCTTTGAGGCCTGAAATAAACCCGGAGCACATTTCCTCTCTGAGGGAAGCTGTGACTCTTCATGAGTTTAGAGACAAACTCAACAAGTGTTGGACTTTTAAACTATTTCAGGTCTTTTCTTGTTTAACTTCCCACACAAAGTTCATTCAGTGTCTTTGGTTCCTTCTCTAATGAGGCAGAGATTTAACATCTTTATTCTCAACAACACAAGTCAACCAGACGTCAACCTCCGGTTCTTTAATGTTGCATTCTCTCTCCTGACCACCAGGGGGCGACTCCTCTGGTTGTATAGAAGTCAAAGCTTCATGTGTTAAAGCTGCATTCTCTCTCCTGACCACCAGGGGGCGACTCCTCTGGTTGTATAGAAGTCAAAGCTTCATGTGTTAAAGCTGCATTCTCTCTCCTGACCACCAGGGGGCGACTCCTGGTTGTATAGAAGTCAAAGCTTCATGTGTTAAAGCTGCATTCTCTCTCCTGACCACCAGGGGGCGACTCCTCTGGTTGTATAGAAGTCAAAGCTTCATGTGTTAAAGCTGCATTCTCTCTCCTGACCACCAGGGGGCGACTCCTCTGGTTGTATAGAAGTCAAAGCTTCATGTGTTAAAGGTTCTTGAGGTCCAATGACGAGGAAACAGGAAGTGTGAAAACGCTGAGTCATGGTCTGCTTTGTAATCGGTCCTTTCTCACTAACGTCTGGAGCTCGAAGGCAGTCGGAGATGTTGAGTCTGACCTCGACTCCTGGAGGAGATAAAGCTGTCCGACTGTCTGAGGACAAACACAGCTGGAGACGTGGAGACGGTCTTATCTCTCCCTGTCTCGTCCTCTCGCTGTCCAAGGACAGACGCAGTAATAGAGATCAGCTCTCAGTTACACTAATGACATCGTCACGACTCAGAGTGTCTCTCAGTGAACACAGAGGGGACAGTCCACCGGATTTGTTTCATATCTAACATTTTATTGTTATCTGATGCAAACATGAATCTTTATGCTGATGATGTGTTTCCTGTTGTTCATGGCGACTCCTCTGGTTGTATAGAAGTCAAAGCTTCATGTGTTAAAGCTGCATTCTCTCTCCTGACCACCAGGGGGCGACTCCTCTGGTTGTATAGAAGTCAAAGCTTCATGTGTTAAAGCTGCATTCTCTCTCCTGACCACCAGGGGGCGACTCCTCTGGTTGTATAGAAGTCTATAGAAAATGACTCTACTTCTCTCTTGATTTATTCCCTCAGTAAACATTGTAAACATGAGTTTATGTCTCAATCTCTAGTTTCAAGTCTTCTTCAATACAGCATGATGTTCATTTAGTAAATTATGGTCCATTTAGAGTCAAACAGACCATAAAGCAGGGGATGCTTTAGGGCGGGGCTACAAGGTGATTGACAGGTCTCTACGTCCTCCTCAGTCCAGATATGGTCACTTCCTGTTCGCTGGTTGCAAAAAAACAAGATGGCGCCGACCAAATGGCCGAACTTGAGGCTTCAAAACGTCCACAGACCAACGAGCTCCTCTGGATCAGACATGAAGCCTCATGAAGAGAAAAAGCTTCTCATGTTGAGTTACAGATTTAAATCTTCCAGCGTAGAGTCACACAGTTTATTCGGTTCGTGGAGAAACACGAGGAACACGATCAGAATGTCCTGAGAGCTCTGAGAGTTTCTTTACTTCCTGAGAGACCAGAGAGCCTTTACGCTCACGGTGGGTTTCCACTAAGGAAGGAGCACAAGCTGGATGGTGTGAGAAGAGCCTGTTTGGAGAAACTCCATCCAGCCCGGGCCTCCAGCCAACAGACGGATTAACACGCTGACAAGCCTCCGTTCATCCTCCACCTCCGACCTCCCGCCGCCGGGGAGCTCCTCCTCCTCCTCCTCCTCCTCCTCCTCCTCCTCCTCCTCCTCCTCTTCCTCCTCCTCCTCCTCCACACAGCAGCCTCCTCTCTGGGGCGCCGCTTCATCCTGCAGGAAATGAAATGCAGCCACGAGCTCATCGCGGCTAATGAGAGAAACCCAACCGCCTCAGGAAACACCGTCAGGAGCCCTGAACCCCACGTGGATCCATCCAGCGAGAACCGGAGAACCGGAGGAGAACCGGTTCCGGAGGAGAGCCGGAGGAGAGCCGGAGCTCGGGCGCTGCCAACAGAGAAGGTGAGAAAGCCAAAGGGAACCAGTAGGTGACTGAGCTCGCCTTACACCTGCGGTTCCCACAATGCCGAGCGTCTCGCTCCTCAGACCCGGAGGGGAGGAAGAGAGCCGGAGTCCATTATCCGACACCGGCGTCACGGGTCGCCCGAGTCAACAGAGCGGAGCCCCTCCTGAGCGGGACGGAGGATTCCCATCGGCTCATTGTTCAGCTTCACTCCCACCAAATCACTGAGTGTGAGATCATAATAACAATAACTTTATTTATGTAGCATCTTTCAAAACAAAGTTACAACGTGCTCCACAATCAAAAAATATCAAAGCAAATAAGATCCACGATCAAAGAGGTGAAACGGGATCGTTCATGGGATGTAACAATAAGAGTCTTCAGAAGACATTTAAAAGAGGATTAGATCTCTAGAAAAAGAGGGGCCCGACGTCGAGGGGCCCGGCGGCGGGGGGCCCGGCGGCGAGGGGCCCGACGTCGAGGGGCCCGACGTCGAGGGGCCCGACGGCGAGGGGCCCGGCGGCGGGGGGCCCGACGTCGAGGGGCCCGACGGCGAGGGGCCCGACGGCGAGGGGCCCGGCATCGAGGGGCCCGGCGGGCTCAGAGCCTGTCACAGGTTAAGGAAGGAACCCGGCCTTCAAGGCTTTAAAAACCAGCAGCAAAATAAAAAAAATCAACCCTTAAACTCGAAGGTCACCAGTGAAGGTCACCAGTGAAGGTCACCAGTGAAGGTCACCACTGAGGTCACCAGTGAAGGGCAGCGGGGATCGGAGTCATGTGGTCTCTTCTCTTCTCTTCAGCGGTGTGAATGTTCCTGATATCAGGATGGAGAGCATCACATGACAGGAAGTCTGCAGGAGTTAAAGCCTGAAGCTCGTCTCTCCGTCTGCAGGTCAAAGGGAGACCGGATTCCTCTGAGCCGTCTCAACTGAGCATCAAAAGTCAGTTTGTAATGAAGTGTGGAGGCTTGACGAGTCCCAGAGGTAAACAGGAGGGGCCCCAGTATGGACCCCTGGGGGGCCCCACAGAAGAGAGGATGAAGACCTTCAGGTCCACTGGGTCAGAGGCTGAGCTGAGGTCAGGCTGAAGGTCATCGTGTGACCTTGAACCCAGCAGTCAGTGCCTGACTGAACCTTCTCAAAGATATCGTTGTTATTCATAAAATAAACCAGTCGAGTGCAAACCGTCTTTTCTAAAAGCTAATAAAAGTTCGGTGACGAGTTCAAACCAAAGAATCTGAAGGTCTGAAGGGAGTCGGTTTACCAACGAAATATAAAAACCACATGTTCTTATTTCCCCGTTCTGGCTTCTCCTCACGCAGCGTGGTCGTTTTCACTTGAGTCACATAAATAGTCCTCATCGAGCTGATACGGAAGAAGAAGGACGCCTTTACTGGAAACTTGAGGTTTGGAAGTCGTCACGACTTCTGATTTATTATCTGAGCTGGAAGCAACATTTCCTCCGTCTCATCTCACCGTCAGTTCATTGGAGGTAAATGATTGAATATGATGTTAATATCATTTAATACAGGGGCTGAAGTATTACTGGTGTGAGGGCTGTTGTTATTGTCCTGTAAAATAACCGCCCAACAAAAGACGTCTCTTTGGTTTGTTCGATGCTGCATCCATAACGTTGACGTTTCAGTTCTAAATCAATATTTGAACGCCGCACAGCTTCTTTTGTTCACGTCGGTTCTTTGTGTCGAGAGCTGGTGTTTGTGCACGCCGTCAGATAAAGATCAGCTCATTATTATATTAATTATTATTATTATTAATGTAGAATCATGTTCCAGTGGTCATGTGACCCAAACACGTCCAACAACTACAGACAGTTGTAAAGTCCAAAAGTCAAGTTTTTACCAAACTAAATATTCTGCTTGGATCTATATTTGTTGGCGTTTAGCCTTTTAAAAACAACACGTCTGCTCTCTGAGCAGCAATCTAACATCACCATGACGACACTCATAGAACCAATCAAATCATGTCTCTCTTCTTTAAGGCACAGAACACCGTGTCCCGGAGGTTTACTCCTCCACGACAATGAGTTAAAACCTTAATGATTTTAACGTTAAATAAGAATTACTTTGTTAGAATACAAAAAAATTAAAATCTCATGAAAGTGTGGCCGTGCAGGTCCATAAATCATCATACCGTGGTTTCGTCCAGCTATAATATAAAACTCTAATTAATGAACACTTTAACTCTGTTTTTACCTTTCAACTCTCCCAAGGGCTGCTGGGAAATGGTGTTTGTTAAAGTCCATTAAAAACACAAATATTCAATAACAACATGTGATTATCTAAACATGTGATTATCTAAACATATGATTATCTAAACATATGAAGTGAACCACATGACGGAGAGTGACCTTTTAGTTCTTAGTGTTAACTTAATAACTCAAACAATGGCTCAGGTTTCCGCTTATTGTTGATGTTTTGAATGATGATTAATGAATCACACCTGTCTGCAGATTCACCTGCAAAAATCACGTTTTTAGACGATAAAACTCAACGTATTGTAGCGTAAATGTATTTCATCCCAGAGGACATTTGATTTTGACACGTTGACTCATTTAAATGTGTTTCCTTCACTTAAATAACAAACTAGTTTACAAACTGTGATGTTTTACTCAAACTAACTCAGTAGTTTTATGTCATGTTTCAGTTCACTCCTAAATCTAAAACCTAAGACTGTGACGGTCTTTAGACTCAGAGAAACAACGTGAGTAATAAGTCTGGGGCTTTTATTGTGAAAGGGGAGAACAGAAGGAGTGGATCTCAGTCTTCAGAGCGTCAGTGTTGTTGTTGAATAAATAAAGACTCAAATCAACTCGTAGTATTCGTGTTCTGTGTGAAAGTATTCAAAACAAAAACTACGACTCTAAAAGTATACAAACAAAAAGAACCGCTGCTCTTTGTGTAGAGAACTGAATCTGTTTCCCTCAGCATCTCACCGCTGGGCTCCGTGTGTTTGTTCTTTAGTTTGATGTTCAGTAAACCTGGAGCAGGAACAGCTGGAGAGCTGAAGTCATTCACACTAAACTAACTTGTTTTGGAGCTCCAACAACACCAGGCTTTTCTTCCTGAGTGCAGCCGCCTGTTATTGGAGTCATTGTTTGGCGGCACGACGCCTCACGGGATCACCGCTAATGAACTGTGGCATTAAACCGACTTCCTGTGAATCCAAAAACATACAAAAACATCACATGTTCCACAGAGCGCTGCTCCGTGAGAGAGGCATGAAGGCTTGTCTCTTTACCTCATCACCTCAGGGGCAGGATTATTCTGAGTCTTTATTTCACACGTTCAAATAAACGAACACCAATGAAACGCAGAAAAAAAGTTCTGCCATTTAAATAAATAAAAGGTTAGATTTTCCTGAGCTTTCACATCGTAAATAAAGGCATCGACCAATCACGTCGTGAGGAACGGAAATATACAAAACGTACAACGAAGAGTCTCAACCAAGACTTTATTAACCCTTTCAACTTTGACAAAAGCAGCGCAGACCAGATCCACTTCTTCCCTTCTTGCCTTTCACAATAAAAGCCCAGATACGCTGTTTACCAGAGGGAACTCAGACTCACTCAACGAAGTGACTTCCAGTCTCTCCAACTGACCTCAGACCGACTGGAGCACGAAGGAAGTCTCTCGGTTCGGTTCACGTGGACCGGTTCTCCGTTTGTGTCGCCGTCCCTCAGGACCGAAACAAAGTCCACGAGGATCCTTTTTCGTGGTGGTGTCAAGGATTTTGGAACAACGATGGCAGGACCCCAATGCAGACGCACCAACACGGTGGTTCAGTGCAAAAATAAAGGTTTTTAATGACGGCAACGTTTACGAACAGATGAACCGACGAGGAGGGACGAGACCAACAGGGTTTAAATACACAAGGGAGGTGCAGGCGATCAGACACAGGAGGATTCAATCTAGACCAGAGGACAATCACGAAGACAGGAAGTGAAGTGACACGAGGAAGCACGAGACAAGGAACCTTCAAAGTAAAACAGGAAACCCACACTTAACAAAACCCCACACTGTGACAGGAGGACGCACAAACCAGACGCATCCGTGTGACTCAACAGTCAGAGCGAGAGACGCAGACAAAGACCTCGAGGGTCAGAGCGGAGATGGACGGGTCCAACACTCAGGACACAGGAGACAGGACACAGGACACAGGATACAGGACACACAGGACACAGGACACAGGACACAGGAGACAGGATACAGGACACAGGAGACAGGAGACAGGACACAGGACACACAGGACACAGGACACAGGACACAGGACACAGGACACAGGACACACAGGACACAGGACACAGGACACAGGACACTCAGGACGGGTGCTCGACGCTGCGTTGTGGTTCTGTTGTGGTTCTGTTGTGGTTCTGTGGTGGTTCTGTGGTGGTTCTGTTGTGGTTCTGTGGTGGTTCTGTTGTGGTTCTGTGGTGGTTCTGTTGTGGTTCTGGTGCCTAAACCTAAACTCTACGTAGTTATTTGCTGTAAACAGTAAACTGTTGATCACGAGGTCGCTGGTTGTGGATCTGAGTGAAACGACCCAAAGCTGATGGAGGGTTCTTGATCCTCGTTTTGTTTATGATCCCTCTGCCTTCACCAGCAGGTCAAAGCCAGGTCATCTAATACATGAAGGACATCATGATAAATGGATCGTTATTCATTATGAACATCATATTTGAAGATTTGTGAAGTGTCTGTTTCATAAAATAAGTATTTATAGGATTTACTTCATGCAGTGCAGCTCATGTTTTCCTCACAGGTTCAATCCCTGTTCTCTGCAGCTCTGTTATGAAGGTGAACTCATCTCTTATTACACGGAGGATAACTACAGATCCAGAAGAGATGACAGTCAGGAGACCTTAATCTCTCTGTGACCTTTGACCTCTAGTTACAGCCACCGTGAACATTGTTTTCAAAGGATTGTTTCTCATCCAGCTGTAATGAAACGTGATGGAGGGAGGAGGGGGGAGCAGGGGGGAGGAGGGGGGAGGAGGGGGGACGAGGAGGGGGGAGGAGGGGGGAGGAGGAGGCTTCCACCGGGTCATGGTGTTCCCAGAGTTCTGCTTGTAGCTTTTAAATCGACGTGTTTCAAACCGACCTCGACCTTTAAACAGCTGATTATGAGTCAGGTATCGACTCATAAACTATTCAGCTTCAGGCCACAGAACTACTGCGTTATGTCCAGAACAGATCATTAATGTTGGGTCCAAACAACTTAAAATACGTCAGTCTGTCCCCCACTGTGGAGATATTGTTGCCTCGTAGCCACAGAAACAATCATTTGACTGAACGAAACCCTTTAAAAGGTTTCCTAAACGAGGACGTTGATCCGGGGAACCTAGGACCCTGGGGCCTCGGGTCCTCGTCCGCCGCGGGGCCGGCGGGTCTCCTGAGGGCGGGAGGCCTCTGCAGGCCTCTGCAGGCGTGTGGCTCGCCACCGTCCTCTGGCCCGGGGGACAGCTGTGTGTCTCTGCGGTGTTTGGCCCCGTGCCCCGGGACAAGCTGCCATAAACAAACAGCTACTGGCCCCGGCCCCAGGTCTTTTCAAGACGCGGCCGCCAGCCGGCTGACCTTCGCTCGGCTCACTCCATTAAGTCCCAATAGATTTTAACGGCACCGTGGAGAGTCGAGCCGGTGGAGAAATGTCCCGTTCCAGCGGAGAGGAATGAGAACGAGGACAAAATGGCTGCTGGTCACCGCAGTATGTTGAAGTCACAAGCCAGGAGACGAGTTGAGGAAGAAAACGCACATTTAAAATCTGAAGGTTTTCATACTGTCTGATGGTTGAAAGCTCTAGAAGCTAGTAAGCAGACCTTGAGTTTGGATCAGTCGAAACAGACTTGTAGAATTTAGCAAGTTTCTTAAAGAAATAGTTTTAAGTTTTAGGAAATGTGCTCAAAGTTAGATGAGAAGATTGATACCAGTCCATCTGTTTAACATGAAGCTGGGGCCAAGCTTAGCTTAGCATAAAGACAGAGCAGCGGGTAGCTAGCCTAGCTCTGTCCAAAGGTACCACGTTTATATAGGTTAAATAAAAAAGATAAAACTTGTTCATTAGTTCCCTTTAGGAGTGATTGTATTGGCTTACCTGCAGACAGAGCCAGGCTACTGTTTCTGTATGCTAAGCTAAGCTACCTTGCTAACCGCTAGCTGTAGCCTTCAGACAGATATATGAGAGTATCGATCTCCGTAGTTGATCCCTGATGTCAGAGCCCTCCGGGCCACCGTAGTTGATCCCTGATGTCAGAGCCCTCCGGGCCACCGTAGTTGATCCCTGATGTCAGAGCCCTCCGGGCCACCGTAGTTGATCCCTGATGTCAGAGCCCTCCGGCAGCGTGTTGTGGACACATGAAGCGGTTGAGTTGAGCTGTTGATGCCGTCATGGCCGACTTCATCCTGTGTGTTCAGAAGGCTTTGCTCTCACAAAGACAGACGAGCCGTCCTCCCCTCAGCTCTCTCTGTTGTGTTCTGTTAACGGCAACGCTCATAACATTCACATCACATGATCTGTTTTATAAATGACCTCTCATAGTAGGCAAAAGAAGTTTTAATCGTATTTCACACAGTTACATGAGTTAGTACAGTTTCCTGTTTAGCTGTAATTAGATGTAAAGCAGGTGGGGAACTCTTCATTGCATTCAAAGCTCATGTTGTAACCAGGAATTATTAATAATAATAATAACTTTATTTATGAATGAGCTCCAGCTAAATGTAAACACTCTCCAGAGTATCTGGTAAAGACTCTGTTACGTTAACTTTGATATGAGCAGTCGTGCTGCATGCTAAAGTATTCCATTAAATACATGAATGAACACATGAACCAGTTATGTATAATGCACGTATGGTGGTTTTGTTTAAATGTGAGAGTAAATATGAGCTCAAACGGTTTACGGGTTGGAAATAATGAGGATCACAAGTCTATAAATTTTCAAATTCACAGTCAAAGTCCGTCATTCTGCACAGGATGTACTTCCACTGCCGGTCTCTGAAACAAAGCACAGACACCACACCGGTTAGAGGTTTGTTCTAAAGAAGAGGATTTCAACTATTTTCTTGACTCTGAGGAACTAGAGAAACTGAGAGCTGAACCTCAACACGCCGCTGAAGGTGGTCTGAGCTCCTCGGATGAAGTATCCGTAAGAAGGAACCACGAGCTCCGCCTCCTCTCGGAAGTATTCGGGGATGTCATTCGTCTTCCTGCGGAGGGCAACAACAGGGTGCGTCATGTTTTAACAACTTCATTATTAAAGCTTTGAAAAGAATTGTGAAGACTTCACAGATCGATACCGATCTGTAAATGTGAAGCTGCTGATCAACATATTGTCTCCTTTGTTTTACATCTTTAGTTTGGTTGTTTGGGACAGATGTACGATAAATATCGTATTTGTACGATCATTTTGTACTTTGTACGAGCTACAATCAATAATACCCTGGTGGTCAGGAGAGAGAATGCAGCTTTAACACATGAAGCTTTGACTTCTATACAACCAGAGGAGTCGCCCCCTGGTGGTCAGGAGAGAGAATGCAGCTTTAACACATGAAGCTTTGACTTCTATACAACCAGAGGAGTCGCCCCTGGTGGTCAGGAGAGAGAATGCAGCTTTAACACATGAAGCTTTGACTTCTATACAACCAGAGGAGTCGCCCCCTGGTGGTCAGGAGAGAGAATGCAGCTTTAACACATGAAGCTTTGACTTCTATACAACCAGAGGAGTCGCCCCCTGGTGGTCAGGAGAGAGAATGCAGCTTTAAGGCATAAAAGAGCCGGAGGTTGTCTCCTGAGCTCCCGTCTCCTGTTACATATTGAACAACAGATAGGAGAGTGGTATAAATCTTCTTATCTTACTCTTAACTTATCTAAGAATAAAGAAAATGTCCTTTAAAAAGCCCAGTGGGACGTACATGCAGGAGTAGGGGCATCGGCGTTTGTAGTAGCAGCAGTAAAACTGCCATTCCCGGTCCAGAACCGACTCAAAGTACTTGCTCTGGACGCCGGCCACCAGGCCGTTACGAGTGCATGTAGAAGTCCTGCGAAGACAAACGAGAGACATTTTAGTTCTTGGCACAGAAATTAATCCCCACTCTCTCCTGCGACTCACATTCTTCAGTCTGCATCAGAACGCTGAGGGTTTCTTGTGAAACCATTCAGACGGAGAAAGTGCATCTCTATTGTTTGAGATAAATGGTGGTTTGTTGACAGGCCACTTTGTTTATGGCCCATAGACTCCACTGTCACCACAACAACATGTGAGAGTACCAGGTCTGAGCACCACGTGTGGAGCTTTGTCATGGAAACACGACTCGGCCGGCAGCCATCCAGCCGGTGGGGGTCGTTTCCCCGCGGGGACAAACGGCCTCGCGGGTGTAATTCAAACAGACAGCTTTGATAATGAGAGGCGGGCGTGGTTTGTCTTTGAATTAGTGGCTGAACTCCAAATCAATCTAAAGAGCATAAAATACAAAAACCCTCCAACCAGAACCAGTAATGTGGAGCAGACATTGATGCACGATGCCGGCTTCGCTCCTCCCTCCGAACAGGCTCCGAGCGTCGGATCCAAGTCCTTTAATTACATCAAACGTTGCGCAACATGTTTATTTGTGCAGTGGATTTTTGTTGAATCGTCTGTTTTGATCGTCTACTTTGTGTGAATGACGTGGCCCAAAGAAAGGCCGGTGGTCCGGAGACAACGTGACGTCTCCGGAGGCCGCTGGACGCCGGCCTGCTGGACGGCGCTCTGCTGAGACTCACTGGAGGAAGTCGCGTTCCCAGGAACTGTCAAGTTTATATCGCAGACGTGATTCATGCAGGACGACCTGTTCCTCTGAAGGATAAAAACTGTGGACAGATATTAATAAAAGCTAAACATGTGGAAGGTTTTTAGGCTTTCTAGTACACAGAACGTTTTATTAAACAATAATTAATTGATTTCCACTGTGATGTAAAGTCCTGCTCCTCTGGAAACAGAACCAGGAGGACTAGAAGTAGAGAGCTAGCGTTACAGCTAAGTTACAGCTAGCTGGCTAACCTTAGCTGGCATTAGCAGGTATGCTAGTTGGATAGCTTACTTCATCAGCTAACGTGACTTACGCAATCGCACATTAGCTATTAGCCAGTTAGGAAGTTATGCTATTAGCAAGACAGACGTCCTCTGGTCTTAACCACAGACGTCCTCTGGTCTTTAAGGACCACAGACGTCCTCTGGTCTTTAAGGACCACAGACGTCCTCTGGTCTTTAAGGACCACAGACGTCCTCTGGTCTTTAAGGACTACAGACGTCCTCTGGTCTTTAAGGACTACAGACGTCCTCTGGTCTTTAAGGACTACAGACGTCCTCTGGTCTTGTCCTCTGGTGTTTTTGTTCATACAACAAGGCCTCCTTTGTTGTCTGCTAATAGCGACCTTTACCAACCTGTTGTTGGTCAAAGGACTCTGAGACAAACGTACAGTGACGTGGTCTTCACATGTTGAAATGTCCATCTGGTGAACAAACATGTTCACAGCTGCAGACTCTGAGGAGAGTCCTCCAGATCGGACTCTGAGGAGAGTCCACCGGATCGGACTCTGAGGAGAGTCCACCGGATCGGACTCTGAGGAGAGTCCACCGGATCGGACTCTGAGGAGAGTCCATCAAATAGTCCACTATTATTCAGAATACAACAATATTCAGAATGTGACGTGTCTCTCCTCCAGCTTCCAGCATCGTTCTCTGACATGTTTACGGCTCATTTCCTGTTTACAGCAGCTCTGTGCACAAAGCAACAGCCAACAGTTAGTTGCAAACAGATTATTAGGGATATTTGATCGCATGTAAGGTTAATCCCTGTTGACTGAGACGATGAATGTGATGTTGTTTCATAAACAGGAGAAAAGTTATTTTGCGCCTCAAGCTTCACATCCTTCAAAACTACTGACGCCCAACTTGTTTGGATTCTTGAATAACTAACATGAAATTAAAACATTACAAATCAGAGCCTCAGAAGTCGTATAGGTCTGAATCACTGACAGAGGACAGAGGACAGAGGATAGAGGATAGAGGACAGAGGATAGAGACAGGAAAAAGAGGATAGAGGACGGAGGACGGAGGACAGAGGATAGAGGATAGAGGATAGAGGACAGAGGACAGAGGACACGAGGACAGAGGACCCACCACTCCAGGCCGGCCCGGTTGATGTCGTCCCACCAGCAGTCGCTGGGCTCCCCCAGGCCTTCGGGCGTCGGCTGGCACTCGTACGACCAGACGCGGTCGGAGCCCTCCTCCTCGCTGAAGTAGCTCCTGGAGGCCACCATCACCTCTCCGTGGGCACACTGGAAGCTGAAGCCCTGGCGGTAGCCGTTGACCCAGGACATGTCCTGGTGGTCGTGGGACTGAGCCGCCGCCGCCGCCAGCAGAGACGCCGCCAGCGCCAGCAGAGCGGGATGCATGTCTCCTCGTCTCCTCGTCTCCTCGTCTCCTCCAGATGTTCTGAGGCAGGACCGGTGCGAGGCTGCTGCTCGTCTCCTCGTCTCCTCGTCTCCTCAGATGTTCTGAGGCAGGACCGATGTGAGGCTGCTCCTCGTCTCCTCGTCTCCTCGTCTCCTCGTCTCCTCCAGATGTTCTGAAGCAGGACCGCTGTGAGGCTGCTGCTCGTCTCCTCGTCTCCTCCAGATGTTCTGAGGCAGGACCGCTGTGAGGCTGCTGCTCGGGGGACAGACGCTGGACGTCTTAAGGTGGACTCAGAGACCGAGCCTGAACAGAGTCCCTGTGCTCTGAAGGGTTTCCTTAAGAGAGCTTCAGAGTCCGTGTTCTTCTCATATTGTTGACGCCTGTTAACCGTGTGATTACTGGCCGTGACGTCGTCGTGGAAACAGCTTCTGTCGCGGCTTCTTTACGTGAATGGACGAGAAAACACATTTCACATTAAAACATTCTGAGTTTTACAACCTGTTGAAATGCTGAATGATTTTGATGATATATAATAAAACCTCCTCACTCCATCAACACTGTGACTGTTTGTATTTATTTACTACTTAGCTGTTTGTATTTATTTACTACTTAGCTGTTTGTATTTATTTACTACTTAGCTGTTTGTATTTATTTACTACTTAGCTGTTTATATTTATTTACTACTTAGCTGTTTATATTTATTTACTACTTAGCTGTTTATATTTATTTACTACTTAGCTGTTTATATTTATTTACTACTTAGCTGTTTATATTTATTTACTACTTAGCTGTTTATATTTATTTACTACTTAGCTGTTTATATTTATTTACTACTTAGCTGTTTATATTTATTTACTACTTAGCTGTTTATATTTATTTACTACTTAGCTAAGGCCAGCTACGTGACAAACAAACTTATTTTATGTAAAACAACAAACTCACTTCTTTTACGTAACAAACTTAAGATAAAATAATCCTTTATTAGTCGGTGGGACATTTACAGGATTACAGCAGCAGAGGGTAAAGTGTAGACAGTAAAATAAAAACAAGTAGATAAATAAGCAATAAAACAATAAAACAGTAAAAACAGTAAAAACAATAAAACAATAAAACAGTAAAGAATCTACAGGAGCTGAAATGTGAAACATACAGAATATAACAACGTATTGCTGGAGGATTTATATCAAACAGTTTAATTATTTAATGTAACAAACTTACTTATTTCATGTAGCAAACATACGGAGGAGGAGGGGGGGAGGAGGAGAGGAGGAGGAGAAGGAGGAGGAGGAGAGGGAGGAGAAGGAGGAGGAGGAGGAGAAGGAGGAGGAGGAGGAGAAGGAGGAGAGGGAGGAGGAGGAGGAGGAGGAGAAGGAGGAGAGGGAGGAGGAGGAGGAGAAGGAGGGAGGAGGGAGGAGAGGGGGGAGGAGAGGGAGGAGGAGGAGGAGAAGGAGGAGGAGGAGGAGGAGGAGGAGGAGAGGGAGGAGGAGGAGGAGGAGGAGAAGGAGGAGAGGGAGGAGGAGGAGGAGGAGGAGAAGGAGGAGGAGGAGGAGGAGAAGGAGGAGAGGGAGAGGAGAAGGAGGAGGAGAAGGGGAGGAGGAGGAGAAGGGGGAGGAGAAGGAGGGGGAGGAGAGGGGGAGGAGGAGAAGGAGGAGAAGAGAAGGAGGAGGAGGAGAAGGAGGAGAAGGAGAAGGAGCGAGGAGGAGGAGGAGGAGAAGGAGGAGGAGAGGGGGAGGAGGAGGAGAAGGAGAAGGAGAAGGAGAAGGAGGGGGAGGAGAAGAAGGAGGAGAGGGGGAGGAGGACGAGAAGGAGGAGAAGGAGAAGGAGAGAGGAGGAGGAGGAGGAGGAGAAGGAGGAGGGGGAGGAGGAGGAGAAGGAGAAGGAGAGGGAGGAGAAGGAGAAGGAGAAGGAGAAGGAGAGGGAGGAGAAGGAAAAAGGAGAAGGAGGAGAAGGAGGAGGAGAGGGAGGAGGAGGAGAAGGAGGAGAAGGAGAAGGAGAGGGAGGAGAAGGAGAAGGAGGAGGAGAAGGAGAGGGAGGAGGAGGAGGGGGAGGAGGAGAGGGAGGAGAAGGAGAAGGAGAAGGAGGAGGAGGAGGAGAAGGAGGAGGGGGAGGAGGGGGAGGAGGAGGAGAAGGAGAGGGGGAGGAGAAGAAGGAGGAGGGGGAGAAGGAGAAGGAGGAGGAGAAAGAGAGGGAGGAGAAGGAGAAGGAGAAGGAGAAGGAGGAATAGGAGGGGGAGGAGGAGGAGAAGGAGAGAGAGGAGAAGGAGGGGGAGAGGGGGAGGAGGAGGAGGAGCTGGTGTTCTTATGAACAGTTGGCCACACTTTTGATAAAAGATGCAGTTTGACATTATGTTCGGGACAAAATGTGACCAGAGGAGCAGAATCATGAAACTCTAAAACTAATTATGATGATTCATCATGTTCTTTCCTTCTCGGCCTCTGATTGGCTCTCTGGTTTTTGACATTTAGACACAAGGAGTGAGATTTATCAAGTTCAGGGTGAGAACAATATTATAGGTTATTATAGAAGCCAATCATACGGTGGTTTGAGGAAACGTTGAACCAGGAGACGGCTGCTTGAGTCCCGAGAGAAACCAGAAGTCAGCGTATGTCATAAACATAACACAACTTATGGACCATATATCATATATCATATATACTGTATATCATATATCATATCTACTGTATATCATATATCATATCTACTGTATATCATATATCATATATACTGTATATCATATATGCTGTTTATCATATATCATATATGGTGTTTATCATAACTATCGTACTTCATAAACAATAACACATGAACTCTGTGCTTCTCCGTTCCTGTCAAACGTTTTCTGTCCGTTCAGACAAACGGGTGTTTAGAGAAACGTTCCTGAGGATTTGATCCCGGAGAGAAATCAAAGCGTCTCAGAACAAACAGACTCGTGTTGAGGAGTTCCTCCGGAGTCAAACTGGAGCAGAGCTGTGAGCTATTTATAGAAACAGTTGCCTATTTAAACGTCTCTATTTAGAGCAGAGCTGCTGGAGAATGTGAGCTTCATTCATAACAGATCTGACATTCAGACTCACAACAAGACCCGAAGCTCCCGAAGAGCTCCGGCTCCACCGGTCCACCACACGGAGGAACCAGGAGCTGTGGAAGTCCCGAGGAACGCTCACTTCAATGCACTCCAGTTATGAGTATGTTTTAAGAAATGACCCAGAACATCATCTGTGGGTCAGATGTGCACAGGAACGTCTTCCTAAGATAAATATTTGTGTCTTCAGTTCACATCTGCTTTTCATTGAATCCAACACTCTCAGTCCTGAAGGCCGAAATCAGCTGATCTCTGGTGGTCTGACTTCATATGAATATCAAGACTTCTTTATTACGTGTGTTTATGTCATTTTACGAGAACAATAAGCCGACATCTCGCCTCCTGGTGGAAGTCTTCTGGAGTCTTTCCTATTGGACGCTGATGACTTTCACCATCTGGCTCTTGTTGCTCGTCGTCTTTCTGTCGGGGCGGTTGGTTTTATGCTTCACAGGTTAATTATACAACTTACAGCCCTGAGTGCTCTCATAACAACAGACATAATTACCTTTAAACTGTGAATGAACTCATCAAAACTAACTCATCTCGGCTCTAATCATGAATGAATAGCCTGAAACTCGACTTCTGAAACACAGCTATCTCTGGTATGCAGGGTTACACAACCGCCACTGTGAGGAGGTCAAAGGTCGCGCAGCGCGGCCCGTTTTCACATCGGGCCTCTGCTGCTTAATAGTGCTTCACTGATGACATTAAGGGGCCGGCCAAAAGGCCACCAGAACCACGTCTCCCGAACAAATCGCTTGTCTTTGGACTGTAACCTCGTTAGAACGGTTTCTCCCGAGGATGTGGGCGAGCAGGGCGGAGATGAACCTGCCTGACAGGCGAGATGAAGGGAGAAGCCTGCCTGACAGGCGAGATGAAGGGAGAAGCCTCCAGCCCTGAGTCCTTCAGGCACTTGGCACCCCGGTGTCGTTTGTTCAGCTGCACCGATGCCTCCGCTTCCCCGCAGGCTCCAAGGGGATGAAACGCACCGGTCCACGTGTTGCTGAACGTTTGTATTTAATGAACCTCAGTTTGTTACGATGTAGAACCGCACGGACTGGTGTTCATTATTAATTGTATTAGTTCTGCTTGGAGAAACAGAACCCCTCTGACGGATCCCAGAACATTGGACCACCAGAACAAACTCCAGTGGATCATCAATTAATATTAATATGGAAGTCCAAGAACGCTTTCCGAGTTAAAACACTCCAGATCCCTGATTAGTCAGAAAGAACCGTAACTACACGGGAATTCCTGTGAAAACATTTTAAACTGCCAAGCTACCATCAATAGCAACTGGAAGTTATTTATTCACTCGACCAAGATTTTAAAAAAGTTGTAGCCAACAGAACTACAGCGAATCATTGAAGTGCAAAAGTTCCTTTGTTGGTTGGTTGAAACCAAGAGACAAATAAAGTGAAGCCAAAGCTTCATGTGTTAAAGCTGCATTCTCTCTCCTGACCACCAGGGGGCGACTCCTCTGGTTGTATAGAAGTCAAAGCTTCATGTGTTAAAGCTGCATTCTCTCTCCTGACCACCAGGGGGCGACTCCTCTGGTTGTATAGAAGTCAAAGCTTCATGTGTTAAAGCTGCATTCTCTCTCCTGACCACCAGGGGGCGACTCCTCTGGTTGTATAGAAGTCAAAGCTTCATGTGTTAAAGCTGCATTCTCTCTCCTGACCACCAGGGGGCGACTCCTCTGGTTGTATAGAAGTCTATTGAAAATGACTCTACTTCTCTCTTGATTTATTCCCTCAGTAAACATTGTAAACATGAGTTTATGTCTCAATCTCTAGTTTCAAGTCTTCTTCAATACAGCATGATGTTCATTTAGTAAATTATGGTCATTTAGAGTCAAACAGACCATAAAGAGGGGATGCTTTAGGGCGGGGCTACAGGGTGATTGACAGGTCTCTACGTCCTCCTCAGTCCAGATATGGTCACTTCCTGTTTACTGGTTACAAAAAAACAAGATGGCGAAGGCCAAACACCAAACTCAAGGCTTCAAAACCTTCACAAATCAACGAGAGACGTCACCATGACGACTACGTCCACTTATACGACGTGGTTGAGATGCTGAAGATGATTCCCGCCAACTAACGTAACCAGACATCACAAGAAAGGCCACGTTTACCACGACCATGTGACCTCACACCCCAACTACAACACAAAAGAACCACAGCAAACTAAATATAAATGTTAGGATATGAATAAAACCAATACCTCCGCCATGTGGCAAATACACAAGTCAATATGTATATACAACAAATGAACAAATTAATACATGTACTATATACATTAATTTGTTCCACTCTATATCTCTATAGAGAGAGAGAGAGAGACTTCTGTGGAACAAATGCATGTTCATTTCCCTGTCAGAGGGCTTGTTCTCTCAAAGAACAGAGGAACACTTTAGTTGAGTGTTCTGTTTCCTGTTTAATATAATTATCTGAGGTCTCGATGTCATTTCATGGGACATGTGCACTAACGTGGCTCCGTAATGAGATCCTCATCAGAGATCTCATGGGAGGACTCTGCTCATGCTGCTGTTGTTGTTTACAGCCTCTCTTGTTGACAGAACTCAAATGACTCCACAGATTCCAATAAGTTTCTTCTTCGGGTTCAGTTTCTACTTTTGAATCAAAACTCTGTGAGTTTAAAGCTGAACAGGTCAAAGGTCACTTTTCATGCAGGTTATTGATGATAGCATGCTCGTGGTAGGTTATAAACGTTATTCACCATTAAATGCTGCAAATGATCCACAGTTTCCTTTTAGTAATATGAGAACTTATAATATATAAGTATATATATTCAAATAAAAAACTGAAAGTTAAAAGAGAATATTATTATTTATTCACACTGACTCGACATGAAAAAAAAATGTTGCATTAAATGTGACATTTTATATCAAACTCTGGTTGTTAAATTAGATGGAAAACAAATCATTTTAGATGATTATAAGATAACGAGTGTCTGTTGTGTTTGTGAGCTGACGATGTAGCTGAAGCCAGCAGGCTAGCTGGCTAGCTTAGCATAAAGACAGGAAACAGGAAACAGTTTTGGTTCCGTCCAAAAGTTTCTAAAGAATTTGTTTAAACCCTAAAATAAAGGTTTTTATCGTCACGGTTCATCGTCTGTGTTTACGTTGTTGTTTACATTGATGTTTACGTTGTTGTTTACGTTGTTGTTTACATTGATGTTTACGTTGTTGTTTACGTTGTTGTTTACGTTGTTGTTTACATTGATGTTTACGTTGATGTTTACATTGATGTTTACGTTGTTGTTTACGTTGTTGTTTACATTGCTGTTTACGTTGTTGTTTACATTGTTGTTTACGTTTTGTTTACATTGTTTTCTGGAGTTGGAGGTTTCTGGGTTTGTCTGTTTCTCACCTGGACGTCATCGTCTGTCATCAACACACCTGTCAGCCCATCATAAAACTCCTCCTCTTTCTCCTTCTCCTCCTTTTTTTCTTCTTCTTCTTCTTCTTCTTCTTCTCCTCCTCCTCCTCCCCCTCCTCCCCTTCCCCCCCTCTCCCTCCTCCTCCTCCCCCTCCTCCCCTTCCCCCCCTCCCCCTCCTCCTCCTCTGCCTCCTCCCCCTCCTCCCCTTCCCCCCCTCCCCCTCCTCCTCCTCCCCCTCCTCCTCCTCCCCCTCCTCCCCCTCCTCCTCCTCCGCCTCCTCCCCCTCCTCCCCTTCCCCCCCTCTCGCTCTCCCTCCTCCTCCTCCCCCTCCTCCTCCTCCTCCTCCTCCTCCTCAGTAGTCGGAGCCCCGGCTGAGAACAAAGGTCGGTCTGTTTGTGAACAAACACTCAGCGAAGCGGCTCAGTGAGGATAAAATGAGTTTTCCTCCTCTAAACATTCATGATGTCAAATCATACAATGACATGTTTCATAAAGACTCATAAAGACTCATAAAGACTCATAAAGACTCGTATCACTGAGGGAGGATTGTATTAGAAATAAACAGTCATCTATATGACGAGTAAAAAGAGAAGTAAAAACAACAACGAGTTCAGGAAGTCAAAACATTAATATTTCTTTCTGTTTTCATCATTTAAATATGACTAAAGTGGATCGTACCATTTCCTAACCTATCCTAATCCTATATATATAGATAGATATATATCTATCTATCTATATATATAGATAGATATATATAGATAGATATATCTATCTATCTATATATATAGATAGATAGATAGATATATCTATATATAATAATGCTGAGTTGACATAGTAGTTTGTCTCACTAAAAGGTGAGTTATGAGTTATGAGTTATAAATGAGCTAACAAGCTCCTCATGAAGTTTCTGCTGTTTGAACATTAAATATAAAAGAAGCACTTTGACTGAGAGAATTTAACTCTGACTGTAATGAACCCAGATGTTTGTCTCTCAAAGAGGACGCGTCATACAGGACGCCATCATACAGGACGCCATCGTACAGGACGCCATCGTACAGGACGCCATCATACAGGACGCCATCATACAGGACGCCATCATACAGGACGCCATCATACAGGACGCCATCGTACAGGACGCCATCGTACAGGACGCCATCGTACAGGACGTCATCGTACAGGACGTCGTCGTACAGGACGCCATCGTACAGGACGTCATCGTACAGGACGCCGTCGTACAGGACGCCGTCGTACAGGACGCCGTCGTACAGGACGCCGTCGTACAGGACGCCATCATACAGGACGTGTACAGGACGCCATCGCACAGGACGCTGTTGCATAGACGCCGTCGTACAGGACGCCATCGTACAGGACGCGCCATGACGCCATCATACAGACGCCATCATACAGGACGCCATCATACAGGGCCATCGTACAGGACGCCATCATACAGGACGCCATCGTACAGGACGCCGTCATACAGGACGCCATCGTACAGGACGCTGCATACAGGACGCCATCATACAGGACGCCATCGTACAGACGCCATCGTACAGGACGCCATCGTACAGGACGCCATCATACAGGACGCCATCATACAGGACGCCGTCAAGTACAGGACGCCATCATACAGACGCCATCGTACAGGACGCCACATCAGCGCTGTGACGCCGCCATACAGGACGCCATCATACAGGACGCCATCATACAGGACGCCATCGTACAGGACGCCATCGTACAGGACGCCATCATACAGGACGCCATCATACAGGACGCCATCATACAGGACGCCATCGTACAGGACGCCATCGTACAGGACGCCATCATACAGGACGCCATCATACAGGACGCCATCATACAGGACGCCATCGTACAGGACGCCATCGTACAGGACGCCATCATACAGGACGCCATCATACAGGACGCCATCATACAGGACGCCATCATACAGGACGCCATCGTACAGGACGCCATCATACAGGACGCCATCATACAGGACGCCATCATACAGGACGCCATCATACAGGACGCCATCGTACAGGACGCCATCATACAGGACCTCATCATACAGGACGCCATCATACAGGACGCCATCATACAGGACGCCGTCATACAGGACGTCGTCATACAGGACGCCGTCATACAGGACGCCGTCGTGCAGGACGCCATCATACAGGACGCCGTCGTGCAGGACGCCATCATACAGGACGCCATCATACAGGACGTCGTCATACAGGACGTCATCGTACAGGACGCCATCATACAGGACGCCATCGCGCAGGACGCCTTCATACAGGACGCCGTCATACAGGACGCCGTCGTGCAGGACGCCATCGTGCAGGACGCCATCATACAGGACGCCGTCGTGCAGGACGCCATCATACAGGACGCCGTCCCCTCGGCCGCTGCAGAGACTCTGTGGATGAGCCTCCACATACCAGACTCGCCCTCAGAATGCTGCGCCTCCTGGTCTTGGCGGCGCCTCCGTCTCCGTCAACAGACGCCGCTGAGTTCTCCTGCAGAGTCAACAGAGCTCTGCAGGAGTCTGTTACCGTGTTTATCGTGTTTATCGTGATGTGTGAACAGAGCAGAACACAACGCTGAAAACAAGTTCACTACGTTTATAAACGCGTGGATGGACTCAGTCTGAACGTCTGCTTCATATTACAAACTTCTCCTTTATTAAACTTTACTGGGTTTTTAAAAAGGTCAACAACAGAACTTTGTGTTGTGTGTTTGTTTGTTTTTTCACTCAGAACTCAGAATCCACCTTTATGACTTCATACCTGTGCTATTATATTTTACCTTTATATATGTTCTCAAGAAAGCTACTACTGTTATTATTATTATTATTTATTGTTGTTGTTGATATCATTATTATTATATATTATTATTGTTATTATAATATTTATTGATGTTACTATTGTTATAATAATTATGTTGTTGTTGTTTATTGTTAATATCATTGTTGTTATTATTATATTATTTCTTTTTTGTTATTATTGGTGTTGTTATTGTTGTTTATTGTTATTGTTGTTATTTTAATATTGTTATTTTTATTTATGTATTTGTTCCAGCCTGGAGAGCGATGCTGGAGTTGTTTACAGGTGTTTACATGTCTGTCTGTCTGTAAACAGACTTAGTGATGGTGATGTGTCACAAACATAAATGATGTCATCACCAGAAGGTTCACCTTTATTCTACCTGCACGTCTCCCTCTGAGAATCAAACCTCATGTCTGCAGCGCTGTGGAGACACGTCTGTCTGTTCTTCTCTTCCTTCTTCTTCTTCTCCTTCTCCTTCTTCGCCTTCTTCTTCTCCTTCTTCTTCTTCTCCTCCTTCTCCTTTTCCTCCTTTTCCTTCTTCTTCTCCTTCTCATCCTTCTTCTTTTCCTTCTTCTCCTTCTTCTCCTTCTTCTCCTCCTCCTCCTTCTCCTCCTTCTCTCTCTTAAAGGTTACCTCTCTCTGAGTCCATGATCTCAGATGATGAGGAAGCTTTGCGTTGTTCTCCTCTGAGTTACAGGAGCAACTCTCTCTGATCCGACTGACTTTAACTTAGTTTCTGATCATAAGGAGAGTTATTATCATGCAGCTCGGTTCGTTTCACTTTTTACAGAAAAAAAGTACAGAAATAAAAGAAAAAAGACACAACCTTCTATGTAATATCAGTATTTCACACGTCCTTTGTGCAATAATATGAACTCAGCCAATTCAGTTTGTCTATATTTAGTTTTTCCCCTTTTTCATCTTGATACCTGCTGTCCTCTCATTGGCTGCTGCAACACTGCAAAGTTTCCTGCTGTGGGACAAATAAAGGCTTTTCTTATCTTATCTCAACTCTATTTACACATTCACGAAGGAGCAAGAAAAGAAACGTCTCGTGTTTTCTGCCTCCAACTCAAAACATAAATAAACAAGCCGCCCTGCGAGGTGTGAACGCGCCCGGATCAAAAGTAACGGCTGGTTTCTACTCACTCCACTACGATACTGACCGAGACATGAGCAGAACGATCAGGAGCCACACACCCATCCACACAACTGTTCTTTCTTTACACATTTTACTGAAGTGAAATATAAAAACAACCCTTTAAAGCAGGACACTGAAACATCTGATTTAAAGTAATCGCTGCTCACTGATGCTTAAAATGAGATTTCTTCTCTGGTCCTCTGCAATAAAAATGAAAAACATTTAGAGATTTATATTATTAGTTAATAATAATAAAAGTAATATATATATATATATATATTAACTACTTAAGTTAAATAGAAGAAGTAAATGAAAAACATTTAGATATATATATATATGTATATATATATATATATATATATATATACACACATATATATATATATATATATATATATATATATATATATATACATATAACTATATATATATATATATATATATATATATATATATATAACTAATAATATAAATCTCTAAATGTTTTTCATTTACTTCTTCTATTTACTAATTAGTTTATATATATATATATATATATATGATATATATATATATATATGATATATATATATATATATATATATATATATATATATATATATATATATATATATATATATATATATATATATATATATATATAGTTATATATATATATATATATATATATAACTATAGTTATATATACATAACTATATATATATATTTAACTAATAATCCCTGTATCTCAATTCCTGACTTGATAAGCTCTTTTCTGTAATATTAATAGTCTTTATGTTTTAATCTCACACAAAGTGAGGTGTTGATAATAAACAGTCAGCGGGGGTAAACAGCTCCTCCTCATGCAGTCACTTCCCATCATTTTGTGACTCATGACCAAGTGACACTGAACACCACAGAACTCTTCACTCAGTGTTGGAAACACCTAAATATGAACTACTGATCACAACAAATCAAGATTTTCCTGAAATTTTTTTTTATCTTTGAGAATTCTGTCAGCCTTCATGTTGGTGGAATTCCACCTTCATGTTAAATGAATTCCCACCTTAATATTTACAGGTCATTAAATACCTGGGTACTATCTATCATGGTGTGGAATATCACACCAATATCAAAATATCATGATAAATCTTTTTAGAACGAAAGGCTGGGGTGGAACGTGCCGTCTGGTGGAACCGAGGCCTTAAAGGCCTCCGATTCCTCTGTTGGCCTGTGTTAAACTCACGAACGCTGTTCCTCTTCCTCCTCACTGAGGTTTGTCATCATGTTGTAATGTTCCCCAGCTTGGTATCCTCTCAACGTGACACATTTAAGAGACCGTTCACATGTTTTATGTTCTCCGCTGGTGTTTTCCCTTTAGGTCAAAGGCTCAATGAACGTTTCTCTGGATCAAAATGTTGACATTTGAGGTCAAGGCAGTTTTCTTGACCTAAGACATTAATATCTCATCTCCAAACATCTCCCTTTGTTCAGCAGCACACTGTCACGGCTGAAACTAGCTAACTGACATTCAACAACACGACCTGACAGGGTTTAAAATAAGTTCATTTCGAGTTAAAGTACTTTGAGTGTGAAACACGTGGCTGTTGAATAACCGACTGTTGGATGAAGACAGTGATTCCCAACCAGGCAACTTGTCTCCCAGGGGGTTGGTCAACTTTGCAGTTAGCTAAAAGTAATGGATCGGTTGAAATAGTAAGCTAACTGTAATGTTAACTGATAAATGGTTGAAAACGTTAGCTAAAAGAAGGCTATTGAATAAACAAAAGTAGTTAGCTAAAAAAAGTAGGAGATGGATGCCCAGTAGAAATAGCAAAGAATAATGGAAAAACTGTTGAAATAGTTAGGTAGTTAAAAGAAGGCTAATCTAGAACAGTAGAAGTAGTTAATTATCTAAAGGTTGTGGATAACCTGTTGTAATAGTTAGTTAGCTCAAATTGGGTATAAGAGATAAAATAAGATAATCCTTTATTAGTCCCGCAGTGTGGAAATTTACAGGATTACAGCAGCAGAAGGTAAAGTGCAAACAAGATACATAGTAAAAAGAAACAAGATCCAAACAAGTATTATAAAAAGCAAATACGCATCAAAAACAGCAATAAAAAACAGTAAAGAATCCACAGTAACTGAAATGAAATAATTTTTACTGTCGATTCTTTACTGTTTTTATTACTGTTTTTGATGCGTATTTGCTATTTATAATACTTGTTTGGATTGTTTGGATTATAACCTGTTAAATAGTTAATTAGTTAAAAGTTGTGGATAACCTGTTGTAATAGTTAATTAGCTAAAAGTTGTGGCTAACCTGTTAAATAGTTAATTAGTTACAAATAGTGGATAACCTGTTGAATAGTTAGTTAGCTAAAAGTTGTGGATAACCTGTTGTAATAGTTAATTAGCTAAAAGTTGTGGATAACCTGTTGTAATAGTTAATTAGCTAAAAGTTGTGGATAACCTGTTGTAATAGTTAATTAGCTAAAAGTTGTGGATAACCTGTTGTAATAGTTAGTTAGCTAAAAGTTGTGGATAACCTGTTGTAATAGTTAGTTAGCTAAAAGTTGTGGATAACCTGTTGTAATAGTTAGTTAGCTAAAAGTTGTGGATAACCTGTTGAATAGTTAGTTAGCTAAAAGTTGTGGATAACCTGTTGAATAGTTAGTTAGCTAAAAGTTGTGGATAACCTGTTGTAATAGTAAAAGTTGTGATTGCTGATTAAACAGTTAAATAGTTAAATAGTATGAAAGATGTCCACTTAATGTGGTACATTTATAACAGTATAACAGTATAACACAGTTTATTTCTCCACATTACAGTTGAGGCCCTGAGGGGCCGCAGTTGTTTCCATGACACCGGCATCCTTTAAAAATGTTCGTGGTAACTGTTGGCCATTTTCTTTCGTGCCCCCCCCCCCCCTCCTCCCTCCCCTTTCGCGCTTACGCAGACGCAGAGGCGGGTCGTGATTTGCTGCGCGCGGCCCCCCCCCTTTCTTCCCCCTCCCCCCCCCTCCTTTAACTTATTACCGGAGCGCGCGGGCGGAGTCCCCGACACATAACCGCCGTGTGGTTCTACGAGTGCAGCACGCGGGTTACTGGAGCCGTTACACCACGTAGAGCCGTTAAACCACCGGGATACACGCAGCGACATGTCGGCCAACAAGGACGGAGACGGCGGCTGGAAGACGTTCGTGTGGAACTCGGAGAAGAAGGAGTTCTTGGGCCGGACGGGCAGCAGTTGGTGTGAGTGAAGTCCTCCTTTCTCTCATGGCGGGGGGGTCGAGGAGATGGAGGAGACGACACCTGTTAGACGGCCCCGGTAGAGCCGGTAAAACCGTGAAAACCGTTAAAACTCGCGTTCTCGAGACGGAGGCTCGAGCGCGTTCTGCTTTATTCCT
>JACSYO010000331.1:0-29913 GCA_016806645.1 Ophiodon elongatus | reverse complement strand
GAGACAGAGAGACAAAGAGACAAAGAGACATAGATACAGAGAGACATAGAGACAATAGAGACAGAGAGAGACAAGAGAGATAGGAGACATAGAGACATAGAGAGACAAGAGAGATAGGAGACATAGAGACATAGACACATAGAGACATAGATACAGAGAGACATAGAGACAATAGAGACAGAGAGACATAGAGAGACAAGAGAGATAGGAGACATAGAGACGTAGAGACATAGAGACAGAGAGACAATAGAGACATAGAGAGACAAGAGAGATAGGAGACATAGAGACATAGAGAGACAAGAGAGATAGGAGACATAGAGACATAGAGAGACAAGAGAGATAGGAGACATAGAGACATAGACACATAGAGACATAGAGACAGAGAGACATAGAGACATAGACACATAGAGACATAGAGACATAGAGACAAGAGAGACAGATATAGGAGACATAGAGACATAGAGACAGAGAGACAGAGAGACATAGAGACATAGAGACATAGACACATAGAGACATAGAGACATAGAGACAGATATAGGAGACATAGAGACATAGAGACAGAGAGACAGAGAGACAGAGGAGACAAAGAGACAGAGAGACAGAGAGACAGAGAGACAGAGAGAGGAGACAGAGAGACAAAGAGACAGAGAGACAGAGAGACAGAGAGACAGAGAGACAAAGAGACAGAGAGACAGAGAGACATAGAGACAGAGAGACATAGAGACAGAGAGACAAAGAGACAGAGAGAGGAGCTTTGAGGTTCTCGTTTAGAACCGTGTTTCGGGGGCAACCCTCGTCCATCGCCGTGGAGATGGTACTTAAATTGCTCCTGCCTTAAACAGCTGGCGATTATAAATATGTTCACTTCTTGTTCAGCTTTCTGCCTCGAGTCTCTCTTACGGATGACATCACTTCCTGTGACGTGGTGTTGTTGTCGTCCCCCCACACGCTGTATTTGTTCTTGCTGAGGTAACAGTTTGTAAAGCAGCTTGTCGGAGCAGATATTCATGTGAGGTGTGACCTGAGGAAACGTCTCCTTCACAGAGAAGCACACAGCAGGGAATCCACGGCGACACCGAAGCCTTTATTGCATGTTGATGCAGTTTTAAACAATAACGCAGGGGACAATAACACTAGAAAAATAAGAAAATCAACATATTTAAAACACAATACTAAGATGTAAAATATGCAGGCTTTATTCCTAAACTATTTCTCTATTTGACATTTTTTAGAAAACATGATTCCAGGTTTTGAGACATCAGCCAAAGCAGTTGGAATAAAACTCTGATAATTATAATCATTCCTTGTTGACATTTAGCCTGAAGCGAACAGAAGATGTCCTCAACAAGCTTTGTATTTTCCTTCAAACAAAAAGAAAAGATTTCTTTGACTATGCCACTAATTCTTCTCTTTTATCTTGTTGTCCACGTCATCATCTGCTCCATGGCAACCATATTCACTGGTAGCTCGATTATAGTGTGATACCAGGCGGCCAATGAGGAAGTGTCTTAAAACCTGTATTCTCTCTCCTGACCACCAGGGGGCGACTCCTCTGGTTGTATAGAAGTCAGGGCTTCATGTGTTAAAGCTGCATTCTCTCTGTTTTCTTTCTGCCTTGTACACGCCAGCTGAATGCCATAATTAGTTAGTCAAAGTAAGAACCCACCTGGGGAAACACCTCCACTCTTGGAAAGCATCGGTTTGTGATTCAGATAATGAATATAACACCTTCCTCTCATCCTCTTAGACCCTCAATGGGGATCTACCATGAACCAGGAGTCAACCTCTGTTTCTGAAGAGTGAAGTCAAAGCTTCATGTGTTAAAGCTGCATTCCCTCTCCTGACCACCAGGGGGCGACTCCTCTGGTTGTATAGAAGTCAAAGCTTCATGTGTTAAAGCTGCATTCTCTCTCCTGACCACCAGGGGGCGACTCCTCTGGTTGTATAGAAGTCAAAGCTTCATGTGTTAAAGCTGCATTCTCTGTCCTGACCACCAGGGGGCGACTCCTCTGGTTGTATAGAAGTCAAAGCTTCATGTGTTAGAGCTGCATTCTCTCTCCTGACCACCAGGGGGCGACTCCTCTGGTTGTATAGAAGTCAAAGCTTCATGTGTTAAAGCTGCATTCTCTCTCCTGACCACCAGGGGGCGACACCTCTGGTTGTATAGAAGTCAAAGCTTCCGACACCAGGGGTGTAAAGTTTTCCTCAAGATCCCACCAGGACCTTCCTGTCAGTGGTATCAGAGTAAGTCAGATCTGAAGTCATGTGGTTTTGATTTGATTTTAAAAGCAATAAAATGTTTGACATCAGCGTTCGGCTCAAAGCAAAGAGGAGGGAGTTCTTTCCAGAAGCAGAGAATTAGTTCAAGAGTTTATTCCACAGTTGAAGAGCGAGCTAGGTGCTTTTCTCTCTTCTATTTAGTTTGATCTTATCGTTGGTTCGTCTGCAAAGTCAGTCAGAAATATTAGTTAAACAAAGTATCATAGGGTCTCTTTATAATAGTTATGAAGTGAAATGTAAAACAGGTTAGAGGAATAACTTGTTCACCGAATGCTCACGACATTATAGAACAGGTCAATTCATTCTCATCTGACTGGTTTCTCCCCCGCAGCATGGTTTGTGTTTCAAAGCTTTACCCCCCGACCCCGTCTCCTCTTCAGGCAACACAACACCGGCCATCTGGACCGGTGGGAGGCCTGATGGAGGCCTGATGGAGGACTGATGGAGGCCTGATGGAGGCCCGATGGAGGACTGGAGGAGGACTGATGGAGGCTTGATGGAGGCCTGGAAGAGGACCGATGGAGGCCTGATGGAGGCCTGATGGAGGACTGATGGAGGACTGATGGAGATCTGGAGGAGGAGTGATGGAGGCCTGATGGAGGTCTGATGAAGGCCCGATGGAGGCCTGATGGAGGCCTGATGGAGGACTGATGGAGGCCTGATGGAGGACTGGAGGAGGACTGATGGAGGACAGATGGAAGCCTGATGGAGGACTAGAGGAGGACTGATGGAGGCCTGATGGAGGCCTGGAGGAGGACTGATGGAGGCCCAATGGAGGCCTGATGGAGGCCTGATGGAGGCCTGATGGTGGACAGATGGAGGACTGGAGGAGGACTGATGGAGGCCTGATGGAGGCTTGATGGAGGCCTGATGGAGGCCTGATGGAGGACTGATGGAGGCCTGGAGGAGGACCGATGGAGGCCTGATGGAGGCCTGATTGAGGACTGATGGAGGACTGATGGAGGTCTGGAGGAGGAGTGATGGAGGACTGGAGGAGGACTGATGGAGGCATGATGGTGGACAGATGGAAGTCTGATGGAGGGCTGGAGGAGGAATGATGGAGGCCTGATGGAGGCTTGATGGAGGACTGATGGAGGACTGATGGAGGCCTGATGGAGGCCCGATGGAGGCCTGGAGGAGGAGTGATGGAGGCCTGATGGAGGACTGATGGAGGCCCGATGGAGGACTGGAGGAGGACTGATGGAGGACTGATGGAGGCCTGAGAGAGATCAACTCTTTCTACATCAAACATGTCACTTTAAAACAAGTAGAGAAGAAGTTAGTGATGATTAAAGGCTGCACATAGGAGTGTGAATCATAGACTTTGACGTACGCGCTTTGTATTTATTCATTTATTTGACATTTGTACGGTTTTGTATATAATTAACTTTAGCAACGATGTTTGACTATATTCTCGATACTGTTTACTTTGTGTTTAGTGGAGCTGTGGAGGACGATGAGGCTCATCCTGTTGACTCCCCGCAGCAGCGCAGCTACAAACTACCTGTTCCTGATGACCTTCATGTGATGTCAGAGTATTCTAAAAGCACTAGATGTTCATGTTGTAGCTTCGCCTGGTTATTGTGTACGAAAATACCTTTTTTCTTTCATTCAGAGCTTCTCAGGGGGCCTTTGATTTTTTTCCCACATGGATTTTCTGAAACCATCGCCATCGCAGCGGCTGTACGGTTTTGTCCGCTGTGAAGGAGCAGAAAGGTCACGGCTGCGACGCCCCACTGGAGCTCTGTGTGTGGGAGCTCGGCCTCTCCGTCCACACAATGAGGACCAGCACCGCCCTCACAGCCACACTAACGTCTAAATGTCTTCTCCACGAGTGTGGTCGAGCACATGTGTGGTCAGCAGGCGTTGGTGGGAGGTCAGACGGAGGATTCAAAGACACTGAAGGCAGACAGTGAAACAGAGAGATGATCTCTGGAACCAGGATGGGAATGTTTTCTTTCTGCCTTGTACACGCCAGCTGAATGCCATAATTAGTTAGTCAAAGTAAGAACCCACCTGGGGAAACACCTCCACTCTTGGAAAGCATCGGTTTGTGATTCAGATAATGAATATAACACCTTCCTCTCATCCTCTTAGACCCTCAATGGGGATCTACCATGAACCAGGAGTCAACCTCTGTTTCTGAAGAGTGAAGTCAAAGCTTCATGTGTTAGAGCTGCATTCTCTCTCCTGACCACCAGGGGGCGACTCCTCTGGTTGTATAGAAGTCAAAGCTTCATGTGTTAAAGCTGCATTCTCTCTCCTGACCACCAGGGGGCGACTCCTCTGGTTGTATAGAAGTCAAAGCTTCATGTGTTAAAGCTGCATTCTCTCCTGACCACCAGGGGGCGACTCCTCTGGTTGTATAGAAGTCTATAGAAAATGACTCTACTTCTCTCTTGATTTATTCCCTCAGTAAACATTGTAAACATGAGTTTATGTCTCAATCTCTAGTTTCAAGTCTTCTTCAATACAGCATGATGTTCATTTAGTACATTATGGTCCATTTAGAGTCAAACAGACCATAAAGCAGGGGATGCTTTAGGGCGGGGCTACAAGGTGATTGACAGGTTGACACCAGAGACGTATAGTCCTCTTCAGTCCACATTTGGTCACTTCCTCTTCTCCGGTTGTAAAAACAATTTGCCCTAGTTGCGTCTGATTGAAATGATCCATGTGTCAAAGTGCTTGAGAGAGATGACGTGTGAGGAAGCTTTTTCATGACACAACTGTCACTGCATCCCAAAATAAAAGAGTTTTCGTGGACCCCCTTATAATCACTGTGTATCACTGTAACCGTGTCTATCAGCTGATCTTTGAGGATCTTATTAATAAGTGTAAATCTCACCGGTTTGCTTAGCAGCTCCTTTAAATCTGCATTTCACCCTTTGGGGTGTTTTGAAAATTACACGGTTTCTTTTTGTTTCTCAATCCGGTGGTGAACTCTCCCCTGAGGGTTGGAGGGTAGCGTTGACTTCTC
Organism: Ophiodon elongatus; assembly: GCA_016806645.1. Classification (NCBI taxonomy): domain Eukaryota; kingdom Metazoa; phylum Chordata; class Actinopteri; order Perciformes; family Hexagrammidae; genus Ophiodon; species Ophiodon elongatus. The sequence continues at coordinate 24,653 of JACSYO010000331.1, read as the reverse complement.
CCATGATGCATCGCTCCAGGTGGAGCTTATCATCAAACAAAGTGTATGAATCACATGATGGTGATCACCAACTCACACTTCTCTTTAGTTCAGATCTTTAAACGGTTCAACACTGGTTGCAAAGACATTTTGTTCATGTTGTTGAACCCTTCATTCTCATTTCTGACTAAACAAAAGGCAGCCTTGAGTTTTAAGTGGAAACAAAATAAGTACAAAAATTTCACTGGACAGAATGAATATAAGAAGTTGACATCGTCATGGAGACGCCACCCGTTGGTTTGTGGACTGATGTTTTGAAGCCTCGAGTTCGGCGTCTTTTTTGCATTCGATAAATAGGAAGTGACCATATGTGGACTGAGGAGGACGTAGAGACGCCGTATACGTCTCTGGTGTCAACCTGTCAATCAGCTTGTAGCCCCGCCCTAAAGCATCCCCTGCTTTATGGTCTGTCTGACTCTAAATGGACCATAATTTACTAAATGAACATCATGCTGTATTGAAGAAGACTTGAAACTAGAGATTGAGACATAAACTCATGTTTACAACGTTTACTGAGGGAATAAATCAAGAGAGAAGTAGAGTCATTTTCTATAGACTTCTATACAACCAGAGGAGTCGCCCCCTGGTGGTCAGGAGAGAGAATGCAGCTTTAACACATGAAGCTTTGACTTCTATACAACTAGAGGAGTCGCCCCCTGGTGGTCAGGAGAGAGAATGCAGCTTTAACACATGAAGCTTTGACTTCTATACAACCAGAGGAGTCGCCCCCTGGTGGTCAGGAGAGGGAATGCAGCTTTAAGACGTGAAGCATTGGCTTCACTTTAACTCTCTGGGGTCAACGCACGCTCCGACGTGTTTTTGCGGTGTTTACTCAATGTTTAAATTAATTGCTCCGCGATAATACGTCACAGAAATATGGTTGAGATGTTGTCGGAATCTGTAGATTCTCCACTTCCGTGTCCATGTAAAAATAACCTTAGACCCCAGAGGGTTAAATGAGTCTTTGAGGGTTTTTAAATGAGTCTTTGAGTCTTTCACTGTTGGGGGTCTGAGTGAAGGAGCCGAGACAGAAAACACAGACGTCCGTCAAGAGGAAGGCTTGTCATAATATCGCCCAAATATTTCATGACAGAATAGTTGTCAAACTGTGACAGAGCTCTTTATGATGTAATATGTTGGTGCTGTTACTCTCGTCAAAGAAAACCTCGTCCAAATCTGGCCCTCAATTATTCATTTAGAAATACATTAAATATACTCATATGTTAAAAAACCTTTAGGGAATTCAAAAATCTACTGTTGGCCTACATAAAAAATATAAATATTATATATGTGGTTGATAAATGAGTGTTACGTGAAAATGCAGCTGTTCCAAACATATTTCATTTTAATTTTGGACAGCGTTGTTGTCCTGTTTCAGTTCTTGTCATCCACATTTATGTTTCTGTCTCACATCCATTATCGCCGCCTCCCTCCTCCCTCCTCCCTCCTCCTCCCTCCTCTCCCTCCTCCCCCTCCTCCCTCCTCCTCCCTCCTCCCCCTCCTCCCTCCTCCCTCCTCTTTCCTCCTCTTTCCTCCTCTTTCCTCCTCCCTCCCCCTCCTCCTCCCTCCTCTCCCTCCTCCCCCTGCCCCTCCTCCCTCCTCCTCTTCCTCCCTCCTCTCCCTCCTCCTCCTCCCTCCTCCTCCCTCCTCCCTCTCTTCCCTCCTCCTTCCCCCTCCTCCCTCTCCTCCCACCTTCCTCCTCCCCTCCCTCCTCCCTCCTCCTCCCTGAGATGATCTTTGGTCACACTGAAGGAGCTAAGAGCTTTGCTGATGACGGTCCATCTCATGATGACCTGCCGGATCATTATGAAAGATAGAAGGATCTCAAACATGAGAGAACTGGATGTAATGGAGATCAATATGATATCAATAATTACGTAATGCTCTTCAGCTGCATAGGCAAATATAATGAATGAATAAATGTGCGTGTTTGCCAGAATAATAATCATATTGCAGAGCACATCTCCAGTTAAACTGACCTGTCTGAAAGGAATGTGTTCTACTGACACACTCAATATATACTTTACATTTTTATATAAAAAATAGATGAAAGGATAATGTTTAATGTGGAAGGTGTCACTAATATTAACAAACCCACACTCTTCTGGTCTGGTTTTTAGTTTTCTTGATGATGTTTTCTCTTGTGTCCTCACTGATTCCTGGGGGTTGAACTGAAGGTTGGCTGGATGGAGAACAGGTGGAGAAGCCTGTTCCTCAGTATGGTGGAGACCAAACCGGAGCTAAGAGGAGAGGTAATGTTGCTGGATGTGGAAGGACGCAACTGTTTGTTCACATGCATGTCAAAGATCAGGGTGCATTGTGGGAACTCCACCTGCCGCAGGACGAGCTGCGCCCCGCTGTGCTGGAACAGCGTGACTGACTGGAGACGGAGCAGACGGAGACTCGTCGCAGCAGGAAGCTGCTTCAGAGGACGACATCACAGAGTGGATTTGTTCCATTTGAGTCTGCAGACACGGCGACTGAGAGGGAAGCGTCCCGACTCGATCGATGTCCTTTACAGACGCTAACAACCTCCTGCAGAGCGCCAGTCCGGAGGAGACTCAGAGGGAACAGGGTTCTCCTCCACCGAGGAAGCAGACACTGATTACAGCCGACAGAGACACAAAACACCGACACACGTGGACCAACAGACTCCGACATGAAGACGCTGAGTAACGGAGGACTATTTATAGAAGCTCTTATTTCCCCAGCACTGTTCCACCGAGACCGACTTCACATCAGAGCAGCTTTTAGCTGGAATCAGAGAACGAGAAGAAAAAAGGGCCTTTGGAGGAAAACGTTGGTGAACAAACTGAGTGACGTACTTTCAGCCGGTGGACAAACAGGTTTAAGTCCCAGGTTTAATTCCCAGATTTAAGTCCCAGATTTAAATCCCAGGTTTAATCCCAGGATTAATCCCAGGTTTAAATCCCAGGTTTAAATCCCAGGTTTAAATCCCAGGTTTAAATCCCAGGTTTAAATCCCAAATTTAATCCCAGGTTTAAATCCCAGGTTTAAGTCACAGATTTAAATCACATGTTTAAATCAAAGGTTTAAGTCACAGGTTGAAGTCACAGGTTTAAATTACAGGTTTAAGTCCCAGGTTTAAGTCCCAGGTTTAATTCCCAGGTTTAATCCCAGGTTTAAATCCCAGGTTTAAGTCCCAGATTTAAATCCCAGGTTTAAGCCACAGGTTTAAGTCACAGGTTGAAGTCACAGGTTGAAGTCACAGGTTTCAATTACAGGTTTAAGTCACAGGTTTAAGTCCCAGGTTTAATTCCCAGGTTTAAATCCCAGGTTTAAGTCCCAGGTTTAAATCCCAGGTTTAAGCCACAGGTTTAAGTCCCAGGTTTAAGTTACAGGTTGAAGTCACAGGTTGAAGTCACAGGTTTAACAACTCTAACAGCTGATTCTGGCGTTCACCTTTACTTTAACCAACCACGTTCTGCCATGGTGCGCTCAGCCAATCACAGAGTCACTGTATTATGAACTGGTGCGACCCTCCTCCACCCGCTACACCTCCTGTCTCCATCATACCCAGAGTGCTGCTCCTTATCCCATCACTGGATCTTCAGCTACTCCCTTCATCATTATCATCATCATCATCATCATCATCAGTGTCTCGACTCCAATGGGGAATATTCTTGATCTAATCACAGCATCACAACCACCTTTTAATATATTACGTCACCATGGAGTCCATCGCCAAAGACTCTCCACTATTCACTTCATCATGCACGTGTAATACATGTTTTAATGAAGTCTCTCCTGATTGAACTAGAACTAGTGAAGCCAAAGCTGCTATTTAAAGAGAAAACATTCCCAGTGTTATGTCCGCTTTCCTTTTTAGTTTGAGTTCATTTTGTGGTGCATAACCACAACACTGGAAACAAACTTTCAAATTGAAATGAATCACCCATTAAAGCAAAAATAAAGTATTCCAGAGCACACGTTATAATTTTAGAGCACAATTTATATATATATCGATAAACATTTTAAAAAGTATGAGATGAAAATATATAAATATAAAAAATCTGTATTCACATCTCGTAATCACAAAATAAAGATTTAGAATCAAGTCGGTGCAAAGAAATAAAGATCCAACGACCAAAGTGAGAACACTGAGTGATGCGTGAGGTCTCGATGCCGTGGCCTTGTGATAGAAGGTCAGAATCGGTATGGATGACCAGCCAGACCAATCAACACCGACCTGCTCCAGGGAGGAGGGAGGAAGCTAAGCTAACCCAGCTAGGACCTGAGGTTACTCCACTACCCAGCATGCTCCTGGCTGTAGAAAAATAAGATGGATGAAATAAGATCTCAGGTGAACGCAGCGACGAGAGCTCAGTGACTGTTGAGCCCACGTCTCCACAGAAACCTGGATCCATGGCGGTCCAGGATCCAGCTGCACAGAGACCAGGACTCTGGTGGGTCGAGAGGAGCTGGACTCTGATTACATCATGATGTTGGAGCTCAAACAGTCAGAGATGATGGACCATGTCTTCCTCATGTTGTGTCTGCCATTTTATCTGAACAGAGGATTGTTGTTGCTGTTGTTGTTTACATTCATGTTGCTTACAGACTCTTCTCCTGTTTTTCTTTGGTTTTCTTTGTCATGTCCTTCTTGTGGTGCAAACGGGCTACAGCTGTATCTCATTGTGCGTTCCTGTGGTGCGTCATGACAACGAAGGATTCTTGAATCTTACCAATCAGAAATCAAGGTCAGCAGAGACCAACCGAGATCACCGTGAAGAGGTCACGTATACGTCTTCGGCGATGATGATGGTGCAAATAATTGCTCCGGTTGCCTGTGACAGATGTGACAACAGCACTGAGCAGGACCTGACAGAGATCTTTGATTTGTGAGAGCACTGATATCAGGGCTGAGGAAGGGGGTTCAGGTCGAGGAGGATCAAGGCCCAGGGATGGAGATGGAACTCCTTGATTGGCAGCAGTAGCAACATCCACCCGAAAGGCTGAAGAGGGCCGAGGGGACAGGTTGCTCCAGTGAGGATTAACTTAAACTCTGATAAATATTAATAAATACATTCTCTGGAAGGAGAAATAACAGAGAGGCGGAGCTAGCAATAGGGCTTCATCACAGATGTGAAAGGGCCATCCTCAAAGAATACGAAGCAGCTGGAACAAAGGAAAGAATATGAAGCAATTAACAGATGACAATGGATATGACGGCATTGATGAGAATCCAATGAATATGAACCACTTACCAGAATAAAATAGACATGACTCCTACGAGATACAATGGATAGGAGCAGTGAGCAGTGAGTCATGAGCAGAATACGATGAATATGAAGCTTCTGCAGAAGAAGAAGTCCTGAGCTGTGAAGCCAAAGCAACAACAATACTTTGATGCACATAGAAAGATAACCGAGCACCGCCACATTAAATGCTTGAGACACGACTGAAGTTACTCGGATGAAGCACTTTGGATGGAAGACCAAGACCTGCAGAAGGACAGGATCCACGAGGAGCTGTGTGGGAGGAATTTGAGTTCTGGTACATCCCCAAACTAAACTACTGTGTCTCTGAAGCTCTCTTTTGCCTAAAGCGATGACTGAACATCCTTCATCCTGCACCCTGCAGCAGCGTAGCCTCTGTGCATCCTCGGACATGAAGTGTGAAGCTGCCACGAGAAGGTGAGCGGCTGGCACAGTGGAGGATGTGAACCCTCTTGTTCCCCTCGTCCAGGAACACAAAGGCTCTTGTTCTGCAGCTTCTTCATGCAAACCTGATGAAGCGGACGTCCACATTGACGTGGAGCTCACATTCCCAACCAGCGCTGCACTCCTTCTCCCCCATCAGCAGTGTGTTGTGAGCCTGAGTGCACTCACATTATTTCATATTCTGCATCGGTGCTGATGCTCAGCAGGCAGCCGGCGAGGCCTCTGCTGTGTGTTGGAGCCACATCGCAGCTGAGTGCCTCCTCGCTCCTCTCCGGCTCCTTCTCTTCTGAGGAGTTTCTTCTTTGTGAATCCTAAAGATTGCAGTGTTTTGTACTGTGTGGAATAAAGAGTCCCCCGTCTCCTTAGTTACTGCTCTTCACTTCACTACGGTCGGTGCAAACTAAAATACGGATTCTAATCCGAAAGAGTCTCTTTACTTCGATTTACACGAAACCCCAAACAAACAGATCTGCTCACTCGTAGAGTGAGAACAGCGTTAAAGACATGTATCTGTATATATATTCATATCTGTATGTTGTTGGAGCGCTTCCTGGGCTTTTGTTCACCAGCTCTTTAACGGGACAATAAGTTCACCACGTTTGACACAAAATACCACTTGTACCATTTTTAACATTTAGAAGGTTTTTATTTCCGCCTGAATATTGTTTTGCAAACAGATGCCTGCAGATGACTATAACTGGGACTTATGAGCTGGAAAACACAATGGCAACACAGCATGAAGCCTTACCTCGTCCAAGTTCAAATTTGATAACAATACTACAGAAAATGAATATTTTACACATGTTTTTCTTTATGTCTAGGCGGTTTCCACAGAACCACAGGACCCTTGGTAACCATGGTAACATACCGAGGCTAAAAAGGCTACTAGTCTTGAAATCTTGGCTCTTATGAAAGGAGACACTGAGAGGTATCCTACCCCGTATCCAGGCTCACTGAGAGGTATCCTACCCCGTATCCAGGCTCACTGAGAGGTATCCTACCCCGTATCCAGACTCACTGAGAGGTATCCTACCCCGTATCCAGGCTCACTGAGAGGTATCCTACCCCGTATCCAGACTCACTATCAGTACAGTGTTGCTGGCCGCCGCTACGTAACATGTGACAGGCTGCTGCAGCCAAGTGGAGTAGTTTGACGTTGACGAGCAGCCCGCTTACTGAAGAAATGACACGTTCTGTATCTGAGAACATTGATGTTCATGTCTCTCCCCTTTTCTGTTCCTGTGAAAAATATACAGTTCAGAATCAATAGCTTCTCTTTGGGTTTAACAAATCCCTGCTGCGGAGCCCCAACAGCTGGATGTACTGTAATGTGTGGTTAGAGCTACATACGGTCCACTGGTCTGATTAGCAGCTGCTGTCTGGCTGTGAGAGCCCGTCCTAACTTCATCTACCTCCTCCATGTGAACTAAACTGGGTATTACTTTTGCCCTCCGGGGAATATGCATTGATTTGTGATATGTGCAGCCTAGGACTGATCGCATCATTCTGCCTCCTGCTGGCTGGGGGGGGAGGGGGGGGGGCAGTCATATCCATGATTTCATTGAGTGGAATTGAAAACAGAGGTGAGCCGATGTGAGTGAATCCGTTTTCATTATGAAACGTGATTGAGTCATCTTCCTGTCGGGAGCCATCGTGATCCGACCCTCCGACCGAGTCAGCTGCTTCCAGAGAGCGAGCGAACATACGGTCTGATTCCACTCGCTGCAACGCTTCTTCATCTCCGCGTCTCTAGCTCTTCATCTCTTCATCGCAGCACAGATCATTAGTCTAAGAAGCCAGTAATTGTCGAGTTAGAGCTTCAACATCTGCTGTGGATGATGTCGCTCACGACTGTCGATGAAACAGCAGAGAGGCTTTCTCTATGTACTTACATTCATGTGGCTCTCTGCTGCTGCTGTGTGGGTGGAAGAAACACAGGATTATAGACACACACACACACAGACACACACACACACACACAGACACACACAGACACACACAGACACACACACACAGACACACACACACACACACACACACAGACACACACACACAGACACAGACACACACACACACACACACACACACACACACACACACACACATACACAGAGTAAACAGAAATTAGTGCCAGTCATACATCACTTTTCTTTCAGCTCTGTGGACTGCAGCACTTTTCTTCCACTGAGAGTCTGAACTCTGAACTTGCCTTACGTTTCCAACAGATCTGGGGTCTGTACCTCCAGGTCTCCAGGCCTCCAGGCCTCCCCGTCAGGTGCTCTCCGTCAGGTGCTCTCCGTCAGGTGCTCAATGTTATATAATATATTCAATACTTCTACTGAGGTTTTGAATGAAGCTTTGAATGTCTGTGGTCATATTTAATGTTTAATGTTTCCATTCAGGATGCTTTCTGCTGTAACACTCGCTCATTGTGCTGCGAGCAGGAAGCAGATAGCTTTTGCACCGCGGTGAAATTGTTTTTAAAGGATAAACGCCAACAAAAGTTCGATAAAAATATCAAGTGACTTTTGCTAAATTATTACAGAGATATTTTTTTAGGTAGGAGTCTGAAACAATCCTATCCACCCCTGGATTCTAACTCTGCAAATATTATAATACTAATAATATAAGCATAGCCGGATCTTTAGACTTATAAATAAAACCTAAAAGCTGTGCAGAATTCAAATGTTTATTTACAATTCAAAATAAACTTTAACTTTATGAATGAAGCGTAGAAGCATCTAACTATTCAGTCTGTCACCATCCAGCTGTTACAGGATGATTTATGAGAGGTCAGATGAATAGAAGTCCCATATCCTCTCTATTTCAGCTCTGGTTTTGGTCCCCACCAACGAGTCTCTGACCGTCCGCCTGCTGAGCAGGAAGTGGACGAGTCGATGTGATCTCCTTCCTCTTCCTCTTTTTAAAGCTTCCTCTCTGAAAGCGGCTCCTCAGATGGGAATCAGTCACATCTGAGCGTTGCTTCAGTTGAACATGCTGTTGCTATAACAACCGCTACAGGTTAACATCCACCATTTTCACAGATCAACTAAATATTGAGAGGCACATGTCATCTCCTCTCCAAACACCCTGCTGGAGCATCACCTGTATGACATGGAAGGCCTGAATCATGTTTATGAAATGGTTTATTGTTCATCAAGTTCAGCAGGAAACCACCCGACTGCGTTCAGACAGAACGAGAGCTCACAATCCCAGATCCCCTGCAGCTGAGGCTGATTAGACCTCTCCAGGCACCGTTCCCTGAACCACTCCCCCACACAGCTCCCTCTGCAGCTGAGCCCAACCACACCCCGCCACCACAAAGACCTCTTATTAAAACATATTAAAAATAAATGACATCGTAGTACAGAATATACCAGTTACATACATCAAGCATAGATTATATTTGTAGAGTAAACAAATCTCCTATAGAGGTACTCTATCGCGAGATTAATAGCTGCTCCCGTTATGCGGTTTGCAGAGGTAAAACACCTGAGCCCTAGGAAACATTATTATAAGAAATAAAACATCTGAATAAAAGATAGATAATGCAGACAAAAGTTTACAAATAGACTCCGCTTTGTTTTACAACTCGTCAATGTGTGTGTGCTGTCTGCAGCCATAGAGAGGGCAAAGTCATTAAACTCACCACCACGGGAGAGTCTTTCTTATTGTATGATGCACCGAGGCCTTTAGCCCTGAGGCCCTGAGGCCCTGAGACCCTTTAGCCCTGAGGCCCTTTAGCCCTGAGGCCCTTTAGCCCTGAGGCCCTTTAGCCCTGAGGCCCTGAGACCCTGAGACCCTTTAGCCCTGAGGCCCTTTAGCCCTGAGGCCCTGAGACCCTGAGACCCTTTAGCCCTGAGGCCCTTTAGCCCTGAGGCCCTTTAGCCCTGAGGCCCTGAGACCCTGAGGCCCTTTAACCCTGAGGCCCTGAGACCCTTTAGCCCTGAGGCCCTTTAGTCCTGAGGCCCTGAGACCCTGGGACCCTGAGGCCCTGAGGCCCTTTAGCCCTGAGGCCCTGAGACCCTGAGACCCTGAGGCCCTGAGACCCTTTAGCCCTGAGGCCCTTTAGCCCTGAGGCCCTGAGACCCTGAGGCCCTGAGACCCTTTAGCCCTGAGGCCCTTTAGCCCTGAGGCCCTGAGGCCCTTTAGCCCTGAGGCCCTTTAGCCCTGAGGCCCTGAGACCCTTTAGCCCTGAGGCCCTGAGACCCTTTAGCCCTGAGGCCCTGAGACCCTTTAGCCCTGAGGCCCTGAGACCCTTTAGCCCTGAGAGTTTACACTAACATGTGTTTGGTTATAGCTCCTTATGGTCTAAGGCCCTGATGACACACAGCTACATGTGTGTCTTTTTATTGCATATTCATACAGTGTTCTCTATCTGGTGACCAGCACCTTAGTAAACTGATTAACCAGATCCTTAGTCTATGATACATTCACATTAAATTCCAGGCCTTCCAACAACAGAAACACATAAACACGTGAACACATGTAACACAAACACATGAACACATGAACCCGTGAACACATGAACACATGAACACATGAACCCGTGAACACATGAACACATGAACACATGAACCCGTGAACACATGAACACATAGCCAACGTCTTCGGGCTGGACGTCGGGTCTCTGAGGTGAATTGACCAGATGAATGCAATCGTACTTTGGACGGACTCTCACTCGATATGAGAGCGAGGTTCTTCTTCGAGCCTCACAGACAGAAGCAGATGTTTCACAAGGTCGAGCTTCTTCCTGCCCGGAGACCTGATCCTGAGCTCAGTCTGAGGTCTGAGGTTAGCACGCAGAGAGCAGGTCTCAGTCAGCTGTTTGTCCATCACACACACACACACACACACACACACACACACACACACACACACACACACCTCCCTGCTGGATCCCGGTGAGCGGTGCATTCAGGCTTCTGTTCCCTCCTCAGTGAATGAGTCCCTGCTGCCGTGGAGGCGGAGGGGCCATTTAAATATTTATCAGCTGTAATGATTGTCACATCCCACCACCTGGTGTTCAGGTCACACATCCAGGCAGACACACCGAGAGGGAAACACACATACACACGGGGGAGGCGGTGGAGATGCTAATGCATATTTATCACCATGCTTCTCACCTCTGCCGTACGAAGAAGGACAACATTTCAAATGAGCTGCTCACGAGGACTCTGATGCTGCGAGTGGGCATTTATATGTGAATGATTTTACTGTGTTTATTATTGTTGAGTGAATTTTTGGGGAGTTTGAATATGAAATGCTTTCACGAATGCGGTCTGAGTTCTTGGTGTCTGTAGTTGAGCTGCTTCACGTGTCAATAAAGGGACGCTCACTTCCTTCACTTCTCAGGTCTGAAGGACATCTTTACAGCCTTAGCGTCTCTTTTCAATGTTCACCAGTGAGGAGAGACCGTATGAACAATGAGCTTAGTTAAGTTAAACATCTCTGAACTTGAGCTGTTTTGTCCGTCGACATCTTGTTTTTTATCAGCCAGTGAACAGGAAGTGACCATATGTGGACTGAGGAGTTACGTAGAGACCTGTCAATCACCCTGTAGCCCCGCCCTAAAGCATCCCCTGGTTTATGGTCTGTTTGTTTCTAAATGGACCATAATTTACTAAATGAACATCATGCTGTATTGAAGAAGACTTGAAACTAGAGATTGAGACATAAACTCATGTTTACAATGTTTACTGAGGGAATAAATCAAGAGAGAAGTAGAGTCATTTTCTATAGACTTCTATACAACCAGAGGAGTCGCCCCCTGGTGGTCAGGAGAGAGAATGCAGCTTTAACACATGAAGCTTTGACTTCTATACAACCAGAGGAGTCGCCCCCTGGTGGTCAGGAGAGAGAATGCAGCTTTAACACATGAAGCTTTGACTTCTATACAACCAGAGGAGTCGCCCCCTGGTGGTCAGGAGAGGGAATGCAGCTTTAACACATGAAGCTTTGACTTCTATACAACCAGAGGAGTCGCCCCCTGGTGGTCAGGAGAGAGAATGCAGCTTTAAGACATGAAGCTTTACTTCTATACAACCAGAGGAGTCGCCCCCTGGTGGTCTGTTTAGGATGTACCTAACCAGGGACGGAGGCTACAAGTGAACTCCCTTGACGTCAGATATTAAATATATTTCATTACTTATGGCTGTCAGCCCTGTTAAATAGAAACGAAGGCAGGCCGTGTTTCATTTGCCCCCAAACATTTAACGGTTCTTGTTTTTTGACTCTGTTAATTTCTAAATTGAGTTAACAGGTGCTGGTGTGAAGGATCAGCCCTGTTGCTATGGTTACCTGCAGCTTAATTTGTAAAATCATTATGCAATGATTTAGAACAGTTTTATCTGAAGTGTGTGATTAACCCATTTGGCCCGATGTTCTCAAGTAATCTCCCAGAATGCAATGTGTTCCTCTGATAACAACTTGTACCAGGCAGAATGGTAAATAAGGACGAGGAGGTCTGTGAGTAAAGGATGAGGTCTCACAGGAGGTGTAACAGGAGGTGTAACAGGAGGTGTAACAGGAGGTGTGGAGGACGAGATGATGACGAGGTCTCCAAATAAAACGTGTCACGAGCCTGAAGCCACAGCGACCTCCCCGTGACTCCCCGCTCCGCCAGCCGCGTACTGTACTGTGAGAAGAAACACATGCTCCCTTTGTGTGTGTGTGTGTGTGTGTGTGTGTGTGTGTGTGTGGTAAACACAGCAGGGTGTACACACTGTCCCCCACCTTCATCTTTTTCTCCTGAAAGGGAAGTTCAGGTGGAGAAACCAGGCGAGTGGAAGATGTTACGTTAAAAATAATGTTTTTGAGGTTTCATCATAATCAGACACAGTTATTTGTGGGCTTTATTTCTTCATGTGTTCTTTTGTTCAGTATTGTACTTGCTCTCTTAATATCTGCTGCCAGTGTTCGCAGGTGGGAAGCTGGTGATTCTCAAACCTCGAAGTCTGAATATGAAACTTTTCTTTCTGTCAAAATGAGCCAACTTGAGTTAGATTGAAAAACAATATTCAGAACATGACTTTGATATTTTTGACATGCTTCTCGTGAGTTTTAAATGAAAAATAAAAGTACACTAAAAGGTGAACTAATTCAAGTAAATATGTACATTTTAATTAATCTGATCTGTTAAACACATCGGGACGAAGCTCCAGCCAGAAGATTCTACTTCCTGTTTAAAGTAGCCACGAGCAGATGGAGGCGATGTGAAGAGCGATCTGAGGTCAGGCAGTTGAATCCAGAGAAGAAAAACTATCCAAACCCTGAGTGTTCAAAAACAAACAAAGAAACCAACTCTGTTCCAAACCAGCAGCAACAAGGTCACGGCAGGAAGTGTTGCTCTATTCATTCCTCTCTAACTCGTGAGGCGCAGAGGACAGGGAGGGGGAGGAGTTTCAACAATGAACACCTCGGTTACTAGTCTTTGTGGAAAATAAACCCAAACCAGACGTGCATTAAGACATGTTCAACAAAAAATCATACGTTCATAGAGAGGCCGTTCTGCTCATCAGGATCTCATATCACGCTCATTCATACGCAGCCTTCAGGAGCTTCAGGACCAACAACGTGATCACGCAGAGTCAGACCTGATCCAAAAGAGACCTGAGGTGAGTCAGACCTGATCCAAAAGAGACCTGAGGCGAGTCAGACCTGATCCAAAAGAGACCTGAAGCGAGTCAGACCTGATCCAAAAGAGACCTGAGGTGAGTCAGACCTGATCGAAAAGGGACCTGAGGCGAGTCAGACCTGATCCAAAAGAGACCTGAGGCGAGTCAGACCTGATCCAAAAGAGACCTGAGGCGAGTCAGACCTGATCCAAAAGAGACCTGAGGCGAGTCAGACCTGATCCAAAAGGGACCTGAACAGACCTGGATAGAAAGAACAGCAACACAAATGGGATGAAACCTGCTGCCCGCCTCCTGACTGCATCCCTGATCTCTCTGCAGGAACTAGTATTAAGTAATAGTACAATAATGAAAAGAGAGTAAGCGAGGAGTTCAAACGTTGCGCAATGAGGCCGATCACTGCGTAAAGTGTCCATGATTGTTTGATGGACATTTCTGGAACATACAGAAACTGGACTGTAGAAGGAATTAGCTACATTTGACTCGATCCTAATAATATTAACCAACAGTTAAGGCTGAGTCCTATCATTTCTTTTCACCAGAGACACCAGAATATTTCCTATTTATTTATTATCATTGTGTTGACGGATCGCTTCCCCCTTGAACAAATAGGTCAACTTAGCTCCAAACTTCTGGCGCGTGAAAGTTTCTTCACACCCTTGAAACTCGATCCGTCTTGTTTTCTCTCCAGCGAGAGAGAAACCGGAGAAAAAGTTTGTGTGTATTTGAGTAAAAAAGTACCTCAAGGGTACCTTTGCTACGAGCTGCAGGGACAGTTGATTATCAGCAGAGTATTGGATCAATCTGTCTTTGAAAATCAATAAAGTCGTTCACATGGCAGGTATATTCCGTACAGTAGAGTCCTGAGGGGCAGGAAACGCTTCAAACCTCACTAACAAAGAAAGAGGAGCTGCTGTTGAATTGACGGCGTTCCCGAGGGTCCGAGACCTTAAGAGCAGTGTTATTCACCCAGACAGTCCTTTAGAGGAGAAACAAAGAGCCCTCGCCAGCAGATATTCACACAGGGATGCTCGCTTTGCTGAGAAAAAGTTCCAAGCGGAGCAAAAAAGAGAAGCGTCTGTCGCACTTTACATATCAAAGCTGCTGCTGCAGGAGTCGTCGGCGTACCTGGAGCTGGAGAGGCGACACGCGGCATCACACGGAAGCCGGCGCGCACGCACGTGATTCATCAGCCTCCGTGAGTCTCAGCAGAGAGGAGTCTGGGAAGGTCGAGAGCCGCTTGGTATTCAGGACCAGATCTCAGCTGCCGATGGAAGCCGACAGCCCGCGATCGGCACAACCATCAATCACATCAGAGACGGAGCCGGCTGCCGAGTCCCTGAGGACGCCTCACCGGAGAGGGGGGAGGGAGAGGGGGGGGGCAGAGTGAGGTTTACAGGTCACATGTTGGGGGTTCACACAGTGACACATCTGGAGAACCCACATGAGTGGTTTCTTTTTCCTTATGCACTCGCTGCACCTAAAACAAACGAGTTATGAACTTCATGCTTTCCATAACGTCGGAGACGAGAGCTGAGACGGACTAGCAAAGATAGCTAGCAGGTTAGCGACTGAAGCGAGCCAGGTTTAGAACAGTGGATAATTATGTTTCACATCTGAGAGTACATCTATGGAGATTAATACACTTACTTTTTATTCAATATTTCTGTTCTAACAGCCTTTAACATAAACCATTTCCCATAAGCCCGAGACTATCACGGGGTCAACGTCTTATTCTAGACGGGCAGAGCGAGTCGTGACCCCGACGTCAAGAAATGATTGGATTAAAGTCAGTGACAGCTCCTTTTTAAAAGTACAATACCAATTGTAGAAATTCTCCCTTTCTGTTATGGTTAGTGTTCTGATCTCCTCCACCTTCTCCGCCCACATTGCTGCATAAAGGTCACACTGCTTCCTCCACCGGCAGAGGACGGAGGTGAGATGTGGAATCGTCGGGTTGGGACAATGTGGTTCAACTTTCTGAACCTTTTGGGGAGTTCCCATCGTAGACTGTATGTAAGAAGTGGAAGTTGTCATGGAGACGCCGCTTTGGTAGAGACCTGTCAATCACAGCAGAGAGGATGCATTGGCTTCGTTCCCACCAAGGACAAGTTAGACCATATTCCATCTAGTGCGACTAGATAACTGATGACCGTCAAAACCAGAATGTAATTCCAGTTATTCTTTTGAATATGAAACCCTGATTGAGAGTTTACACTGAGTTGCAGAAGCTGGTGGAGCAGCGAGAAGCTCTGATGTGACGTCACGATGATGTAGAAGCTGAAGGACATTGAATCATTTTCAATCCCTGCCAACATTGGAGATATGGGTATGATTGAGCTACACACAGTTGATGAGTTACATATATATATTTTGACGAGGTACCTTTAAATCATATCGCGGTGCACAAACGACCTTGAAACTCTCCTGTTGTTAGTTTGATAAACAGCTGCGAGATGCTCAGAGGAGCAGATGAAGGACTGTTCCTGTCCATGTGCGTGAGCATTAAAGATGTAAACCGTGTGTCATTATTATCCACAGTAGTAACAGAATGAGTCCTAATCTGAGATCTGTGACAGGATGTTTAATCCAGTGTGTCCAGGACCACACCGGCTGTGTTTTCATTAGAGAAAACCAATTTGACTTTCACGCTATCTCCACTTTATTTATTTCCTGTCATATCAGACCATTAAAACTTTGGGATTTCCTATTACCTTATTCTAAAATATTCTAAAAATATTCTATAATCTGCACATCTCAAGGAAAACAATTTGCCTGCAGGTACATTTCTTTCCCCCGACGTCTCGGAGATGGAGATGTGGAGTAGGAGTGTTGTAACCACAGCTCCTTTCACTCTTTGGTCTTTCAGCCTTGAGAACGAGGAGAAGGGCGACGCCCCCATCGGCTCCGTGTCCGGGCGAGAGGCGGTCCAGGCCTCTTAAAGGAGACAGGAATGAAGACTTGATCCCGTCTAATGGTGACTTTTTATGTCAGAAAGCAACAGTTGTCTAATGGACTCTGACTCTCAGAGGGCTGTCGGTGAGCTCTCCAAAGTCACGTCTGTTCTTTCTTTAAGAATTTGTGTTGTGTAGAAAGAAATGTGTCTAAAATACATCATCAAAGTGCAGCTCCCAGTCCACACAGAGCCGGACACAGGAACCTCCGGTCCTCACGAGTCAATGCTTCATGTGTCAACGTGTCCTTTTGAATTAAAGCTCCGTCTTTACAGGACGTTCGGGTGAGGCAACAAAACCACCGAAGAAAGGACGAACAATTCATATCTCTTCGGTGTCAAAATGTCGAAGTTTACTTTTAGTTTTGCTCAGACACCAACTGGATTAAAGTCCTGGGAAGAAAAGCTCCCCAAAAAACATTGAAGGTGTAAGATACAGATTCTGTATGGAGGCAGATGTAATACTTGGCTGAATGCACATGGCTCCGCCCACCACACCTCCTCTCTGGTGAGATGTCAGCAGCTCGTTCAGCCTGTGACAGGTTGACATTTGGCTCCTTCGTCGTGACCCTCGTCTTCAGCTTCTTATCTCTTAGTACAGTGGGCCGTGTTATCAGGCTGCACATGGGAAACACACACCATGTGACACGCCACAGCTCCACCCAGAAATACCTAAACATGGGGGACGCCATGGAGAGACAGGAGACACTGCAGGACGGGGACACATCAGAGGTCTCTTGATTTATTCCCTCAGTAAACATTGTAAACATGAGTTTATGTCTCAATCTCTAGTTTCAAGTCTTCTTCAATACAGCATGATGTTCATTTAGTAAATTATGATCCATTTAGAGTCAAACAGACCATAAAGTAGGGGATGCTTTAGGGGCGGGGCTACAAGGTGATTGACAGGTCTCCTCCTTAGTCCTAATATGGTCACTTCCTGTTACCTGGTTGCAGAAAAACAAGATGGCGACGGCCAAATCGGCGAACTCGAGTCTTCAAAACATCCACAAACCAACGAGAGACGTCACCATGACGACGTCCTCTTCTTATAATAAGTCTATGGTTCAAACCAGTGAGATCAAAACTGTAACTTAAAGATGGGGCCAGGATCAGTTAATCATGTTTAAATGATCACTGCTTGTAATATAACTCTCTTCATCCTCCTCAACAGTCACGCTGTAACAACAGACAGAAACAAGATGGAGCTCCTTCATTGGGTAAACATGACTCATGACTCATGACTCATGACTCATGACTCATGACCACTTCCTCTGTTACAGGATGTTGTTGCTCAGCAGAGAACTGTGAGGACGAACCCAACGAAGAGGCCTCAATCATCCACAGCTGTGTCTAGCTAGGTGTCCTCACTTCCTGTACGTCCCTCATGTCTCTACGTCCCTCATGTCTCTACGTCCCTCATGTCTCTACGTCCCTGATGTCCCTCATGTCGCTACGTCCCTCATGTCTCTACGTCCCTCATGTCTCTACGTCCCTCATGTCGCTACGTCCCTCATGTCTCTATGTCCCTCATGTCGCTACGTCCCTGATGTCTCTACGTCTCTACGTCCCTGATGTCTCTACGTCCCTCATGTCGCTACGTCCCTCATGTCTGTACGTCCCTCATGTCTCTACGTCCCTGATGTCTCTACGTCCCTCATGTCTCTACGTCCCTCATGTCTCTATGTCCCTGATGTCTCTACGTCTCTACGTCCCTGATGTCTCTACGTCCCTCATGTCTGTACGTCCCTCATGTCTCTACGTCCCTCATGTCTCTACGTCCCTCATGTCTCTACGTCCCTGATGTCTCTACGTTCCTCATGTCTGTACGTCCCTCATGTCCCTCATGTCTCTATGTCCCTCATGTCTCTATGTCCCTCATGTCGCTACGTCCCTCATGTCTGTACGTCCCTCATGTCTCTACGTCCCTCATGTCTCTACGTCCCTCATGTCTCTACGTCCCTCATGTCTCTATGTCCCTCATGTCGCTACGTCCCTCATGTCTCTACGTCCCTCATGTCTGTACGTCCCTCATGTCTCTACGTCCCTCATGTCTCTACGTCCCTCATGTCTCTATGTCCCTCATGTCGCTACGTCCCTCATGTCTCTAGTCCCTCGTCGCTACGCCCTCATGTCTCTACGCCTCATGTCCCTCATGTCTCTACGTCCCTCATGTCTCTACGCCCTCATGTCTGTACGTCCCTCATGTCCCTCATGTCTCTATGTCCCTCCTCATGTCTCTACGTCCCTCATGTCTCTACGTCCCTCATGTCTCTATGTCCCTCATGTCTCTACGTCCCTCATGTCTCTACGTCCCTGATGTCTCTACGTCCCTCATGTCTCTACGTCCCTCATGTCTCTACGTCCCTCATGTCTCTACGTCCCTCATGTCTCTACGTTCCTGATGTCTGTACGTCCCTCATGTCCCTCATGTCTCTACGTCCCTCATGTCTCTACGTCCCTCATGTCTCTACGTCCCTCATGTCTCTACGTCCCTCATGTCTCTATGTCCCTGATGTCTCTACGTCTTCGTCCCTGATGTCTCTACGTCCCTCATGTTGCTACGTCCCTCATGTCTCTACGTCCCTCATGTCTGTACGTCCCTCATGTCTGTACTCCCTCATGTCGCTACGTCCCTCATGTCTCTACGTCCCTCATGTCGCTACGTCCCTCATGTCTCTACGTCCCTCATGTCTCTACGTCCCTCATGTCTCTACGTCCCTCATGTCTCTACGTCCCTCATGTCTGTACGTCCCTGATGTCTCTATGTCTCTATGTCCCTCATGTCTCTACGTCCCTCATGTCTCTACGTCCCTCATGTCTGTACGTCCCTCATGTCTCTATGTCCCTCATGTCTCTATGTCCCTGATGTCTCGTACGTCCTCATGTCTGTACGCCCCTCATGTCTCTAAGCCCTCATGTCTCTACGCCCTCATGTGTCTCTACGCCCTCATGTCTCTACGTCCCTCATGTCTCTACGTCCCTCATGTCGCTACGTCCCTCATGTCTCTACGTCCCTCATGTCTGTACGTTCCTCATGTCTGTACGTCCCTCATGTCCCTCATGTCTCTATGTCCCTCATGTCTCTATGTCCCTCATGTCGCTACGTCCCTCATGTCTGTACGTCCCTCATGTCTCTATGTCCCTCATGTCTCTATGTCCCTCATGTCTCTACGTCCCTCATGTCTCTATGTCCCTCATGTCGCTACGTCCCTCATGTCTCTACGTCCCTCATGTCTCTATGTCCCTCATGTCTCTACGTCCCTCATGTCTCTACGTCCCTGATGTCTCTACGTCCCTCATGTCTCTACGTCCCTCATGTCTCTACGTCCCTGATGTCTCTACGTCCCTCATGTCTCTACGTCCCTCATGTCCCTCATGTCTCTATGTCCCTCATGTCTCTACGTCCCTCATGTCTCTACGTCCCTCATGTCCCTCATGTCTCTATGTCCCTCATGTCTGTACGTCCCTCATATCTCTATGTCCCTCATGTCTCTACGTCCCTCATGTCTGTATGTCCCTCATTTCGCTACGTCCCTCATGTCCCTCATGGCTCTACGTCCCTCATGTCTGTATGTCCCTCATGTCCCTCATGTCTCTACGTCCCTCATGTCCCTCATGTCTCTTCGTCCCTCATGTCTCTACGTCCCTCATGTCTGTACGTCCCTGATGTCTCTACGTCCCACATGTCTCTACGTCCCTCATGTCCCTCATTTCTGTACGTCCCTCATGTCCCTCATGTCTCTACGTCCCTCATGTCCCTCATGTCTCTACGTCCCTCATGTCCCTCATGTCTCTACGTCCCTCATGTCTCTATGTCCCTCATGTCGCTACGTCCCTCATGTCCCTCATGGCTCTACGTCCCTCATGTCTGTATGTCCCTCATGTCTCTACGTCCCTCATGTCCCTCATGTCTCTACGTCCCTCATGTCTCTATGTCCCTCATGTCGCTACGTCCCTCATGTCCCTCATGGCTCTACGTCCCTCATGTCTGTATGTCCCTCATGTCTCTACGTCCCTCATGTCTCTACGTCCCTCATGTCTGAACATCCAACGTTAGCGTCATGTGTCATTTCTTTTGCCAAATTAGATTATAAAAATCACTTTGGCTGCGCGGCACAGCAAGGTAATCTGATTATCCGAGGACACGGAGGACTCAGGGAGTCCTGGAGAATCACCTTGAAACTTTAGAGTTGAATCTCAATCTGAAAGCTTCCACAGAGCAGCGGAGCCGGGAGGAAGACGAAAAGGAAGACGAGGAGGAAGAGTGTTTTTATTTCACATAAACACAGAGAAAGAAGGACGGTCTGCACCAAGAGGACAACGAAACATTAAAAGCACCTTTCATTTTAATCCTCCTCCGACTAGTCTGACAAAGTGACCATTAGAAGTAACCTCCTTCCTTTTCTCCTCCCTCCTTTCCTCCTCCCTTTCCTGTCGCCACACTTCCTTACCCGGGGCTTGGCGCCTCGGCATGGTGATGAATGGAGCGAGACTCTGAGGAGCTTTTATCTCCTGCTGCTGGAGCCTGGCCAGGAGCATCACTGCACTCCCAACCACTAAAGGAGCAGCACGTCAGCTCTTTACATGGAAGATAAGATAAGTAGGAGAACAAATCAAATATTAAACATAAAGAATATCAATATGGTGCAATAACCAAATGTACACAATGACAGAAACATTTTAACATTTTGTATTTTAACATGTATTTTGACAGGATATTCCTTTTATATATTTACATGCTCAAGATGGCTTCACAAAAGAATCAAATAAAAACACAAATAACAGACGTAAACCAACAAAACAGTGAAAAGTTAAAAACACATAAAACCATAAAGAGTTTCACATAAAAGAGATGATAGGCTTAAAACAAGTTAAAATGATCCTCATTATCCTTCGTAGCTCAAACCAGAACTCTGAAAGCTCTTTAGGTTCCAGGAATGACGAACATATTTAGTCTGATGACCACAAATATGTAGATAATCTATATATTTGTGGTCATGAGACTAAATATGTAGATAGATATCGATGTATTGCTAATATCAACTGCTTCTCTGTAAAATGCACAACAGAGCAGAAAGAATGAGAGTTGACAGGAGGCCGAGTCACCGCTCGTCTCCGCGTGAGGTCGATGTTGTAAAGTTCATCGTGGCAGCAGCGACCTGCTGGGTGTCACCAGCACGTCGTGGAGGGTCATTACCCATGATGCTCTGCAACTTGGAGTGCCAGTAACTCAACACATCATATCGTCTAATATGGGATTTAATGTTATTTTAATGAATGCAGTCGTTTCCTCGTATCGACGGTACATTTACATGGGTTGGATTCAGTTCTTAAATGAGCTTTATGCTTTGTGTTTCCATCATGTTTCCATCTTGTTTCCGTATTGTTTCCATCATGTTTCCATCTTGTTTCCATCTTGTTTCCATCGTGTTTCCATCATGTTTCCATCTTGTTTCCATTTTGTTTCCGTCTTGTTTCCATCGTGTTTCCATCTTGTTTCCATCTTGTTTCCATCGTGTTTCCATCATGTTTCCATCTTGTTTCCATCGTGTTTCCATCTTGTTTCCATCGTGTTTCCATCTTGTTTCCATCTTGTTTCCATCTTGTTTCCATTGTGTTTCCATCATGTTTCCATCGTGTTTCCATCATGTTTCCGTCTTGTTTCCATCTTGTTTCCATCTTGTTTCCATTTTGTTTCCGTCTTGTTTCCATCTTGTTTCCATTTTGTTTCCGTCTTGTTTCCATTGTGTTTCCATCTTGTTTCCATCGTGTTTCCATCTTGTTTCCATCGTGTTTCCATCTTGTTTCCATCTTGTTTCCATCTTGTTTCCGTCTTGTTTCCATCTTGTTTCCATTGTGTTTCCATCATGTTTCCATCGTGTTTCCATCATGTTTCCATCTTGTTTCCATCTTGTTTCCATCTTGTTTCCATCGTGTTTCCATCTTGTTTCCATCTTGTTTCCATCTTGTTTCCATTTTGTTTCCATCTTGTTTCCATCGTGTTTCCATCATGTTTCCATCTTGTTTCCATCGTGTTTCCATCTTGTTTCCATCGTGTTTCCGTCTTGTTTCCATCTTGTTTCCATCTTGTTTCCATTTTGTTTCCGTCTTGTTTCCATGATGTTTATCGTGTTTCCATCGTGTTTCCATCTTGTTTCCATCTTGTTTTCATGTGTGTTTCCATCTTGTTTCATTTGTTTCCATCTTGTTTCCATCATGTTTCCATTTTGGGTTTGTTTCCATCGTGTTTCCATCATGTTTCCATCTTGTTTCCATTTTGTTTCCGTCTTGTTTCCATCGTGTTTCCATCTTGTTTCCATCTTGTTTCCATCGTGTTTCCATCATGTTTCCATCTTGTTTCCATCGTAATTCCAGTGTGTTTCTATCGTGTTTCCATCGTGTTTCCATCGTGTTTCCATCTTGTTTCCATCGTGTTTCCATCTTGTTTCCATCGTGTTTCCATCTTGTTTCCATCGTGTTTCCATCTTCTTTCTAACGTGTTTCCATCGTGTTTCCATCTTGTTTCCATCGTGTTTCCATCTTGTTTCCATCTTGTGTCCATCGTATTTCCAGCTTGTTTCTATGGTGTTTCCATTTTGTTTCCATCGTGTTTCCATCTTGTTTCCATCTTGTTTCCATCGTGTTTCCATCGTGTTTCCATCGTGTTTCCATCGTATTTCCAGCGTGTTTCTATCGTGTTTCCATCTTGTTTCCATCTTGTTTCCATCGTGTTACCATCTTGTTTCCATCGTGTTTCCATCGTGTTTCCATCGTGTTTCCATTGTGTTTCCATCTTGTTTCCATCGTGTTTCCATCTTGTTTCCATCTTGTTTCCATCGTGTTTCCATCTTGTTTCCATCGTGTTTCCATCTTGTTTCCATCTTGTTTCCATCTTGTTTCCGTCGTGTTTCCATCTTGTTTCCATTGTGTTTCCATCTTGTTTCCATCGTGTTTCCATCGTGTTTCCATCTTGTTTCCATCGTGTTTCCATCTTGTTTCCATCTTGTTTCCATCTTGTTTCCATTTTGTTTCCGTCTTGTTTCCATCGTGTTTCCATCATGTTTCCATCTTGTTTCCATCATGTTTCCGTCATGTTTCCAACGTGTTTCCATCTTGTTTCCATTTTGTTTCCATCTTGTTTCCATGATGTTTCCATCTTGTTTCCGTCTTGTTTCCATCGTGTTTCCATCATGTTTCCATCTTGTTTCCATCGTGTTTCCATCATGTTTCCATCTTGTTTCCATCTTGTTTCCATTTTGTTTCCGTCTTGTTTCCATCGTGTTTCCATCATGTTTCCATCTTGTTTCCATCGTATTTCCAGTGTGTTTCTATCGTGTTTCCATCGTGTTTCCATCGTGTTTCCATCTTGTTTCCATCTTGTTTCCATCGTGTTTCCATCTTGTTTCCATCGTGTTTCCATCTTCTTTCTATCGTGTTTCCATCGTGTTTCCATCTTGTTTCCATCGTGTTTCCATCTTGTTTCCATCTTGTGTCCATCGTATTTCCAGCTTGTTTCTATGGTGTTTCCATTTTGTTTCCATCGTGTTTCCATCTTGTTTCCATCTTGTTTCCATCGTGTTTCCATCTTGTTTCCATCTTGTTTCCATCTTGTTTCCATCGTATTTCCAGCGTGTTTCCATCGTGTTTCCATCTTGTTTCCATCTTGTTTCCATTGTATTTCCATCGTGTTTCTATTGTGTTTCCATCGTGTTTCCATCGTGTTTCCATTAAGTTTCCATTGTGTTTCCATCTTGTTTCCATCGTGTTTCCATCGTGTTTCCATCAAGTTTCCATCGTGTTTCCATCTTGTTTCCATCGTGTTTCCATCTTGTTTCCATCAAGTTTCCATCGTGTTTCCATCTTGTTTCCATCGTGTTTCCATCTTGTTTCCATCGTGTTTCCATCTTTTTCCATCTTGTTTCCATCGTGTTTCCATCTTGTTTCCAGTGTGTTTCCATCTTGTTTCCAGTGTGTTTCCATCTTGTTTCCATGTTGATTCCATCTCATTTCCAATGTGTTTCAATCGTGTTTCCATCTTCTTTCAAGCATTTTTCCATCATGTTTCCATCTTGTTTCCAGCGTGTTTCCATCTTGTTTCCATCTTGTTTCCATTGTGTTTCCATCGTGTTTCCATCGTGTTTCCATCGTGTTTCCATCTTGTTTCCATCTCGTTTTCATTGTGTTTCCATCGGGTTTCCATCTTGTTTCCATCGTGTTTCCATCATGTTTCCATTTTGTTTCCATCGTGTTTCCATCATGTTTCCATCTTGTTTCCATTTTGTTTCCATCGTGTTTCCATCTTGTTTCCATCTTGTTTCCATCTTGTTTCCATTTTGTTTC
>JACSYO010000330.1:15000-21259 GCA_016806645.1 Ophiodon elongatus | reverse complement strand
ATCCTTCCTGACCACCAGAGGCAGTGCTTAACACTGGATATCTTCTGTCTCGTGCACACGCAGGTCGAGTCTTTATATCAACAAAGTCACATGTGACCTCGTATGACCCCCAGCCAGGTATAAGTTCCGGCGTCGTCCTGAGATCAGTCCTACGGAATCTTCTCGCCAGTACACGAGATTCCCAGTGACCAGTCTCTCTGGAGGTCATCCAGGATTCATAGAACCGTAGTTACATTTGTAACTTTCGTTCTATTTCATCCTTCCTGACCGCCAGAGGCAGTGCTTAACACTGGGTGACTTATATCAACAGAGTTGCGAGGAATCCCAAGTACCTACCTCGTACGGCTCAAGCAGAGGAACTCGGCCGGAGAAGCCCACCCAGTGGGTGAGGGGCGGCAATGTTCACTCTGTAGTATCTGTTGAATGTGCTCGCTGATGCCCATGAGGCTGTAGCACATATATCCTCCACGGGCACACCTCTCAGGGTCCATGACGTGGAGACACTCCTGGTAGAATGGCCCTTCACTCCGGATGGCAGAGCACGGCCGTTCACTCTGTCTGCACGGGCAATGGCCTCCACTGTCCAGTGGGACAGGCGCTGTTTTGAAAGGGCACAGCCCTTCTTAGGTCCGCCATCGCAGATGAAGAGCTGCTCAGACCGCCGTATGACTGCGGTGGCTTCCACATAAGCTCTGAGGGCCCGCACCGGGCACAGTAGCCTTGACCTCTCCTCACCTGGTGGAGGGGTCAAACAGTCCGCTGAAGCGCCTGTAGAGCAGCCGAGCCGAACAGCTCCCAAGGTTCAACTGGGACAGTACGGAGGGTCCACCGACATGTCTCTGACAAGGGTGACTGCGCCAGCCAAACCTGGCGGGGAGTCTGAACCAGAGTGGACATCAGGCGCCCAAGTTCACTCGATATAAGTGCAAATGCCTGCATTGAAGCATCACTGAGGCTGGTGGCAGAAGCGTTGAAAGTAGCCAGCTGCAGAGAAGCTGAGAGGGCAAGCATGAGATGGGAGAGGGAGTTACCAATACGGCCCATGCGTCGTAAGCCCGGGAAAGCAGGTCGTCTGTGATCCGACATTGGGGTCGAGAGCACCTGGCATCCGGCGTCAGAGTCTCCTCAGGGGAAACTATGAGGGACGAGATAGTCGGCTCAATGGTGGCCATACGCTCAAGGCCACATTTCACCGCGTCCTGCATGGCTGCCAGGGTTCGGCCGTCTGATGTAGGACGGGAGAGAGCCCTGGTGTCTCTCCAGCATGCATGCACCTTCTTCGGAGGGAGGAACAGAAAAGGTGGCAGGTGCGGGAACGCTCTTGAAGAAAGCGCTAGCAGGTGGAGGTTCCGGCTGCCGTGTATCCAACTGCAGGTGTGCCAGCGTCATGCGAATGACAGACCCCATGGAGCTGTCGACTTCCCCCTCCGAAGGGCTATAAGCTGAGGAATGGGAGCCAGGCTCAGAAGCATGGGACGGCCGCTCGTCGCTGTATTCGGTAAAGAGATTGGCTGACGCTGCCACTGAGATAATGTCCTCTTCTGGGACCAGCTCAGCCGCGGGTGGATCTGATGCCTCCGCCCTCCCCGCACTAGGGTGGAGGGTCAGGAGAAGCGACCTCACCTGAGCTAGCTCGGCGCTCAGCAGATCCACTCTAGAGGCCAGCATGCCGGACTTAGCCCTCTTAGGGGGAGCCCCCGCAGCTCCTGAGGTCCGCCGTTTGAAACGGGTAGGTTGGGCTGGATTCGGCTGCCCTAAAGGGGGGAGGTCAGCCTCACCCATCAGGTGTTCCACCTCGGCCAGTCTAGCAACCCTAACTGCGTGAGGCATAATGCCGCAGTTCATGCATGGGTTCTCCGAGAGGCCCTCCCTCAGATGCTCGAGGCCAAGACAAGAGGGGTGAAGGTCATGGCCGTCATCAGGCTGCAGAGGAGCCATACAGATCCTACAGCCATCAGAGTTAAACATAGCCCCGACTCAGGAGGGACCCTGCCACACTAATTGATGCGGGCTAAGTCAGTCTGAGCGGGGGAGCTCTGCTGACTGCTAGAGAACAGGCAGGGAACAGTCAGTAAGAGGGGAGCGAGGACACTCTCTCCACTAGTCAATGTACACACTCTGCTCACTGGGAGAGACGTCGTGTTACCTAGTCAATGTACACACTCTGCTCACTGGGAGAGACGTCGTGTTACCTAGTCAATGTACACACTCTGCTCACTGGGAGAGACGTCGTGTTACCTAGTCAATGTACACACTCTGCTCACTGGGAGAGACGTCGTGTTACCTAGTCAATGTACACACTCTGTTCACTGGGAGAGACGTCGTGTTACCTAGTCAATGTACACACTCTGCTCACTGGGAGAGCCGTTGTGTTACCTAGTCAATGTACACACTCTGCTCACTGGGAGAGCCGTTGTGTTACCTAGTCAATGTACACACTCTGCTCACTGGGAGAGACGTCGTGTTACCTAGTCAATGTACACACTCTGCTCACTGGGAGAGACGTCGTGTTACCTAGTCAATGTACACACTCTGCTCACTGGGAGAGACGTCGTGTTACCTAGTCAATGTACACACTCTGCTCACTGGAGAGCCGTAGTGTTACCTAGTCAATGTACACACTCTGCTCACTGGAGAGCAGTAGTGTTACCTAGTCAATGTACACACTCTGCTCACTGGAGAGCAGTAGTGTTACCTAGTCAATGTACACACTCTGCTCACTGGGAGAGCCGTTGTGTTACCTAGTCAATGTACACACTCTGCTCACTGGAGAGAGTAGTGTTACCTAGTCAATGTACACACTCTGCTCACTGGAGAGCAGTAGTGTTACCTAGTCAATGTACACACTCTGCTCACTGGAGAGCAGTAGTGTTACCTAGTCAATGTACACACTCTGCTCACTGGAGAGCAGTAGTGTTACCTAGTCAATGTACACACTCTGCTCGATGGTCCAAACGGTAAAGCCGCTCCCTCCTCAGAGGGACAGCTTGTCGCAGCCTTTGGAGGGCGAGAGACCCGCGACTCCGACCGATGGTCGCAAGGCTACCAGCTCCTGAAGTTTTACCCTCAGACAGATGTAGCTTTAGCTAATGCTACGATAGTACTTAGCCTGCGTAGCGAGAAGATGAAAAAGGACTGATCTCAGGACGACGCCGGAACTTATACCCGGCTGGGGGTCATCCGAGGTCACAGGTGACTTTGTTGATATAAAGACTCGACCTGCGCAAGACGAAAGATATCCAGTGTTAAGCACTGCCTCTGGTGGTCAGGAAGGATGAAATAGAAATATATATATATATATATATATATATGTATATATATATATATATCTATATCTCTCTCTCTCTCTCTCTCTCTCTCTATATATATATATATATATATATATATATATATATATATAGATATATATATATATATAGATATATATATCTATATCTATATAGATATAGATATATATATATATACACACATCATTGAAGAGTAAACAATGTGGATCTGTGAATTCTTTCTAAATTGATTTCAATTTGATTTCAATTGATTTCAAAGAAGTCGAACGTGTCCTCCATCCCTCCCTGCCTCCTTCCCTAACTCTCCCTCCCTCCCTGCCTCCTTCCTCCCTCCTCCTCCCCTCCCCCCCTCACCCCACCCCCCCAGGAGACTCCCCCCCAGGTCTGTCCAAAGAGATAGCCAGCGCTCTGTCCCACGTGCCGGGCTTTGAGATGGACCCGTTCTCCCTGGACGACCCCCTGAGGATGGACCCTCTGGCTCTGGACATGCTGGACGGAGACCTGATGCTGGCCGACCCGGCGGTGGAGGACTCCTTCCGATCCGACCGGCTGAAGTGACACCCCCCATTCGGCTAAAGAGACGACCACCCATAGGAGGTGGACCGAGACCAGGCGGTCTGCAGACCTCTGTCCGGCTCTGGAAGAACCAGAGGAGGGGGTTCTTAACCCGCTCTCGCTGTGCTTGAAGTCCAGAACCAAGTCCAGAACCAAGTCCAGAACCTGACGTTCCTCTTTTCGGCATTAGCTTGCACGAGTCTGCATGTTCATGAAAAGTCCTCCGTCAACGCAACTGTCAACGCAACTATCAACGCAACTGTCAACGCAACTGTCAATGCAACTGTCAATGCAACTGTCAACGCAACCACGCAGGAATGAAGCGCTCACGTCGGCTTTACGTCTGTACTAACCAGCACCCCCCCCCCCCCCCAACAGCAGGAAGACCACGACCCCCCCTCCCCCCCACAGCAGGAAGACCACAACCCCCCAGCAGGAAGACCACGCCCAACCCAACAGCAGGAAGACCACCCCCCCTCCTCCCCAACAGCAGGAAGACCACGACACCCCCCCACCCCCCCAACAGCAGGAAGACCACAACCTTGACTGTCCATGTTTGTCTTTCTCTGCTACGTCAGCCACTGAGACAGGAACTCGGACACAGCTTTATATGAATATGAATTTTCATGATCCATGATTCGTGATCCGTGATTCTTGATCCGTGATTCATGATACATGATTCGTGATCTGTGAGTCATGATCCATGATTCGTGATCCGTGATTCATGATTCATGATCCATGATCCGTGATTCATGATCCGTGATTCATGATTCATGATTCGTGATCCGTGATTCATGATTCATGATCCATGATCCGTGATTCATGATCCGTGATTCATGATTCATGATTCGTGATCCGTGATTCATGATTCGTGATCCGTGATTCATGATTCGTGATCCGTGATTCATGATTCATGATTCATGATCCGTGATTCGTGATCCATGATTCATGACTTTCTCACCTGACTATGCATCGGCTGCTTTATGGATCTGATCCAGAAGGTTCCTGTTCCCCTGGAGAAGCAACAGGAACCACATGGACCCAGTCTGGAACCCTGACGTCTGAAATGTTCTTAAAGAGACACACACATTTACCCCAAAGTGCCAAAAGCCAATAACTTCTGCACACAAATGCACTATTTTGATAAAGAATATTATTTTTATCATGTTCTCAATTAATTGATTGATTGTCTACAAATAGTGAAAAATGTCCAAGGTGACGTCTTTTTTTTTTTTTGTCCAACCAAAAGACCAAATAAAGATTAAATGTTTATATAGAGTAAAGATTCTGAAGAAATCTGTTTATAACGAACCTGAAAATCATCACAGTTTGAAAAAGAATATATCAGAATATTTGTTAGTTCACAGTGAAGTGAATGATTTTGGGTTTTGGACGGACATCAAATATTTGAAGACGTCATCTTTAGGAAACTATTTTGACGTTGCCGTGTGCCAGATTACACCGCGACGTCGCCGCAACACCGGAGTACGCCGCGATGTTGCCGAGACACCGGAGTACACCGTGACGTCGCCGTGATGCCGCCGAGACACCGGAGTACACCGTGACGTCACTTTTGTCTGGAAGCAAATGCAGTTTTTGGAGAGATTGCCCTTTGACCCCAGTCACTGTGATTGACAGCCCTAAGCCCCGCCCTTCTCTACCTGCACTTGCTGCACCTGTGTTTTCAGCCCCGCCGGGGTCCGAGCATAGATACATATTTTTATGTAACCTAAATATTATTATTATTCTGACTATAAAGTTTTATTTTTAAACCAAATTGGTCTAAATCTGTATGTATATAACTCCTCAGATAATATCTTTAACACAAATAAATACAGTAGAAATATTTAAGATGAGAGAAGAAGAAAAACAACATATTTGTTTTGTTATTTAGGTTTAAAGGAAGAGTTCAGTCCCTTTAATTCTATATTTCACATTTAAATCATCAACAATCTTTTTTATCAGTTCGTCGATGTAACAACAACATTCTGCCTTTGGACCATTTGAGGAAGAGGAGGAAGAGGATGAGGAGGATGAGGAAGAGGAGGAATGAAGGGTTTCCCAACATGGGGCAGGACCCCCATTAAGGGTCGCAGGAAAGAAACATTCAGAAAAAATGTTTATTCCTCGAGGAAAGATTATAAAACATTATCTAAAAATACTTTTTAGTTGAAAAGTGAACGTTATTTATTAAATAACAGAAAAAGTCTTTGAAATAAAAAAAATGTTATTGGGTCCAAAATCTTAATTTAAAAAAATCTAACAAATACAAAAAATAAATGAATTATGGTTGTTTTGGTTCAGAAGAAAAATATTTGATTGATTTGATGTTTTGAATGGAGGCCGTTGCCATGGTTCCTGTGTTATGGAGGGTTCTGTTGCATGGTTCCTGTGTTATGGAGGGTTCTGTTGCATGG
>JACSYO010000330.1:7500-12500 GCA_016806645.1 Ophiodon elongatus | reverse complement strand
GTAAATATGTTTTCAAACCAGAGCTGCTTCTGAGACTAACAGGAGACATTTTTAAAGACTAAAAATATTTTCCAGAAAATAAACAAATGAAACCTGGAACAACTGCAGTCTGTTTTTGTTTGAATACGAGTGAAATATTTATGTTGAGGTGAAGGTTGTATTCCGAACATTTACTCCAGCAAAAGTACTAAATCCACACTGTAAAAGTACTTGGTTTGAATAGAGTATGACTGAAGGAATGAAAGTTTCAGGATGAAGGACAATAAATGTTTGAGTTTCAGATCAACGATTTATGTTTTAAGTTGACTATTTCCCTTAATTATCTTGGTTTGAATAAGGTGAAACAACCTGCTGAGATCTGAGACCTGACAAGAGTTGAACTATGAGCACTTTTATTTTGGAAAACTGCCCTCTGGGACGACTGTGGCTTAGTGGTGAGCGGGGTCGTCCTTCAATCAAAGGATCGGCGGTTCAATCCCCGGCTCCGCTAGCACATGTCAATGTGTCCTTGGGCAAGACACTTAACCCCGAATTGCTCCCGTAGCTGTGCCTACGGCGTGTGAATGGTTAGATAGTCCTGATGGGTAGGTGGCACCTTAGCCCCTCCCATCAGTGTATGAATGGGTGAATGATGTCATGTAGTGTTAAAAGTGCTTTGAGTGGTCGGAAGACTAGAAAAGCGCTATACAAGTACAGGTCCATTACCCTCTCTTGCTTCCTGTGAAGATACTGTGACTGTTATGGGGCTTTTAATTTGAAAAACAAGCCTTACTTGTGAACAAGACCCCGAGATACTTTGACTCCTTCTCTTGAGGTAGGCACTGCGTCCCCACCCAGAGGGAGCAATCCACCGGTTTCCAGCAGAGCACCATGGCCTCAGATGTGGAGGAGCTTACTTTTATCCCAGCCGCTTCACACTCGGCTGCAAACCGCCCCAGTGAAGCTGGAGGTCTGAAGAGGCCAACAGGACCACATCATCTGCAAACAGCAGAGAGGCGATCCCGAGACCCCCAAACCCAACTTCTCCTCCCCCCGGCTGCTCCTAGATATCCTGTCCATGAAAGTCAGGAACAGGACCGGTGATGAAGGGCAGCCCTGGTGGAGGCCAACACCCACCGGGACACGAACACAGCTCCTACTGCGGTCGTACAGAGACCGGATGGCCCGTTGTAATGGGTCCAGCACCCCATACTCCCGCAGCCCCCCCACAAGAACCCAGAGGGACCCGGTCTAAAGCCTCTCCAAGTCCACAGAGCACACGTAGACTGGTGGGGTAACTCCAGCAGTCTGAGGGTAAAGAGCTGCTCCTCTTGAATCTGAGGTTCCACAATCGGTCGGAGCTCCTTTCCAGAACCCTGCATAAGCTTTCCCCGGGAGGCTGAGTAGTGTGATACCCCGATAGAGAGGCTGAGTAGTGAGATACCCCGATAGAGAGGCTGAGTAGTGAGATACCCCGATAGAGAGGCTGAGTAGTGAGATACCCCGATAGAGAGGCTGAGTAGTGAGATACCCCGATAGAGAGGCTGAGTAGTGAGATACCTCGATAGAGAGGCTGAGTAGTGAGATACCTCGATAGAGAGGCTGAGTAGTGAGATACCTCGATAGAGAGGCTGAGTAGTGAGATACCCCGATAGAGAGGCTGAGTAGTGAGATACCCCGATAGAGAGGCTGAGTAGTGAGATACCCCGATAGAGAGGCTGAGTAGTGTGATACCCCGATAGAGAGGCTGAGTAGTGTGATACCCCGATAGAGAGGATGAGTAGTGAGATACCCCGATAGAGAGCACACTCTACGGTCCCCCTTTTTGAAAATGGGAACCACCACCCCGGTCTGCAGTCCATGGGCTCTGTTCCCGACCCCCATGAGACATGAAGAGGCGAGTCAGCCAAGACAGATCAACAATGTCCAGCTCCTTCAGCCTCTCAGGGAGGATCTCATCCCCCCGGCGCCACCAAGGAGATGTTTGACTACCTTAGTGGCCTCTGCCAGGGATATGGGTGTGACCCCCCCGCCCCCCAGGTCTTCAGGCGCTGCCTCCTGTCCAGAGGACATGTTGGCTGGGTTTAAGAGTTTCTCAAAGTGCTCTTTCCACCGCCCGACGATGTCCCCCATCCGGGTCAGCAGCCCCCCCCCCCCCACCCCTCGGGAGTGATCCAGGGTACCGTACAGCACCGTACAGTCCTGGTGGGTACGATGTTCTCAACACAGAAGTTTATGTAGTCCATTATGCAGTCCTCCCCATGGGCATCAGTGAATACTTCCCACACAGTTGACTCAAAACAGTCCTTCATCAGACCATCGTTTGACTGTGCGGGTCACAGCTGGCTGCCTGTGTACAAGAGGTTTGTACACAGGCAGGCGGTGCACCAGCTTGTGGTCAGATCTTCCCAGGGAGGGAGAGGTGTTGATGTGTAAGCCTCCTTGATGTTGGCATAGAAGAGGTCCAGTGTTTTATTGTCTCTGGTGTGGCATGTGACGTATTGTGTGAGTGAGGCGGAATGCCAACAGCTGATCCCTCGTGTGGACAATGGGACCACGGCCACGTGCTGGATCCCCGGACACGGTGCTGAAATGTGCAATAAACAGCAAGTAGACCACGACAAGCTCGACGTGTCTAGCTGCCATAGTGCATAGTAGTCGAACAAATGAAACAAGTAAAAGAAAGTAAGAGCTGCTGTAAAAGGCAGCCACTCGTGCGGCGCCGGAAGCCGGATCTACATTACCCACAACGGGTAATGTAACTTTGGCCCCAAGGGCAAAGTCTCGGCCGCCAGGCGAGCTCCCCTCCTGGGTCTGGCTCCGTTAGGGGGCCCCGGTTTCCCTGGTCCGGGCGAGGTGGCTGAGGACCGTGGGCTGCTGTTCATCAGGGTTTTTGAACCGCTCTTAGTCTGGGCTCTCCCCTGAGACCTGTTGGCCTTGGGAGACCCGACCAGGGGCTGATGCCCCCAACATAGCTCCAGGATCACTGAGCCACTCAAACGCCTCCACCACGTTAAGGTGGTGATACCATGTCTCAATATAACGGAGGACTCCTGTACTAACTTTAGTCCGTCCCAGATTGATCATCTAGTCGATAGGGCTACAGGCTCACTGAGACTGACACTAAACTCTATAGCTCCTCTAAAAAAGAAGATAATAAAACAGAAGAGGTTCACTCCATGGTATAACCCTGAAAACCTGCAAATTAAAGCAAACATCACGAAAGCTTGAAAGGATATGGCGTTCCACCAATTTAGAAGGATCTGGGTTAGTTTGGCGAGATAGTCTTGAAATATATAAGAAGGCCCTCAACCCCAGGTTTCTCTTTAGCACACTTACAGTACCATATTACCCAACTAGAGAGCTCATAGTACCATATTACCCCACCAGAGAGCTCATAGTACCATATTACCCCACTAGAGAGCTCATAGTACCATATTACCCCACTAGAGAGCTCATAGTGCCATATTACCCAACTAGAGAGCTCATAGTACCATATTACCCCACTAGAGAGCTTATAGTACCATATTACCCCACTGAAGAGATCATAGTACCATATTACCCCACTAGAGAGCTTATAGTACCATATTACCCCACAGAGAGCTCATAGTACCATATTACCCCACTAGAGAACTCATAGTACCATATTACCCCACTAGAGAGCTCATAGTACCATATTACCCCACTAGAGAGCTCATAGTACCATATTACTTCACTAGAGAGCTCATAGTACCATATTACCCCACTGAAGAGCTCATAGTACCATATTACCCCACAGAGAGCTCATAGTACCATATTACCCCACAGAGAGCTCATAGTACCATATTACCCCACTAGAGAGCTCATATTACCCAACCAGAGAACTTATAGTACTATATTACCCCACTAGAGAGCTTATAGTACCATATTACCCCACTAGAGAGCTCATAGTACCATATTACCCCACATAGAGCTCATAGTACCATATTACCCCACATAGAGCTCATAGTACCATATTACCCCACTAGAGAGCTCATAGTACCATATTACTCCACTAGAGAGCTCATAGTACCATATTATAAATATATGATCACATAAATATATCATATATATATATCATGATATATATAGTACTACCTGATGTATATATATTTATATATATATATATATATATATATATATATATATATATATATATATATATATATATATATATATATATGACCACTATACTGGATCATTGTGACATGAACTCTTTTGGTTTCATTCGGTATTATATATATATATATATATATATAGATAGATAGATAGATAGATAGATAGAGATATTTGTATTAGTATAAATATTCTCCAGAGCTCGTCTCACTGTCAGTGTTTACAGACCTTTATTTTGAAGCGCGGGACCGGAAACAGGAAGTGTTGTTCTGTGCTTGACGCTGCGGCGCAGACACAAACATGGCGTCACACGTGAGAGAATGACCTGCAGACCAGAGACCAGCAGACATCACGGTAAGACCCGTTAGGGCCGCTTCACGTCGCTACCGGTGCCGATAACTGGGACACGAGCCCGGTGGGTCAGGCTTAGGGGGGCTAACGGACAGTACGTCGTCTGACGGGGCCGCGGGACTCGAGCCCGGTACCGGACACGCCTCCTAACGGACCCTTCATGCGCGCGACCGATATCTGAAACACGTTAAACCGTTAAACGCGTCACGAGGACAGTTGCTCTTAAACATGGACCCGAATACTTCCTGGTTAGTGACGCAGGTTCTAGATCCGTCCTCCTCCTGGAGATGTTTCAGAGGTTCTAGATCCACCCCCCCCCTGGAGATGTTTCAGAGGTTCTAGATCCATCCTCCTCCTGGAGATGTTTCAGAGGTTCTAGATCCATCCCCCCCCTGGAGATGTTTCAGAGGTTCTAGATCCATCCCCCTCCTGGAGATGTTTCAGAGGTTCTAGATCCATCCCCCCCTGGAGATGTTTCAGAGGTTCTAGATCCATCCTCCTCCTGGAGATGTTTCAGAGGTTCTAGATCCATCCCC
>JACSYO010000329.1:50000-70000 GCA_016806645.1 Ophiodon elongatus | reverse complement strand
CGAGTCAAAAGGCTGAAGATGTTCGTGATCGGGATCGTACTCAAGACGTTAAAGAAGGTGGATTATCTCCAGACCCGCAGCCAGGAAGAATGGGTCTCGCACACCAAGACCCTGGTAGAGCGGACGCTGGTCGGACTCGCCGTCGCTGAAGGCTTCATCCCGGACTTCAAGAGCGCCAAGAAGTTAAGCAAGAAGATCGTTAAGGAGCTGCTTAAAGAGTTCGGTGGCAAGGAGACGCTGCTGCTCCTCGTGAAGTTACGAGACTCGGTGGTGGACAAGGCCATCGTGAAGGTCCTGCAGGCCCACATCGTGGAGCACTCTGCGAAGCCCGTGAGGAAGAGCTGCCTCTCGGTGGTTCTGGTGTGGTTGGGGCTGCTGGGATTAGCAGTCGCCGCGATAGTCATCCTCGCCCTCTTCTAACGGACGTGGTGACAGAGACACGCGTTGGGTTTTCTCCGGGTACTCCGGTTTCTCCCACTACAAGACTTAGGTAAAGCTGAAAGACTTCAAACATATTCAATAACTCCACTGTTATGAAGTGTAGAAATGACCAAAAGCAATGGGCTCCTCCCTGTTGGACTATAGCGGTTATTGTGATGAAATCCAAAGCACATTTCATCACAATAACAGATGTAGTTGAAGTTATTGAAAATATTTGTAGTCTTTCCAACTTTACTTAACTCCACAAAAAAAACACATTAGGTTTTGATCCTGAAAGAGTTTATTTATAGAACCTCTTTCAGGATCAAACCTCATTTATGATCAGACCTCTTTCAGGATCAGACCTCATTCAGGATCAGACCTCTTTCAGGATCAAACCTCTTTCAGGATCGGACCTCAGGATCTCACACAAGTACCGATTCCAACGAATATACAGAGATGATTGAAGATATGGAAATCACCGGAACTCGAACCTCTATTATATATATATATATATATATATATATATATAATATTTTTGTAGTCTTTCCAACTTTACCTAACTCCACAAAAAAAAACACATTGGGTTTTGATCCTGAAAGAGTTTATATATAGAACCACTTTCAGGATCAAACTTCATTTATAATCAGACCTCTTTCAGGATCAAACTTCTTTCAGGATCAAACTTCTTTCAGGATCGGACCTCATTCAGGATCGGACCTCAGGATCGGACCTCAGAATCTCACACAAGTACCGATTCCAGCGAATATACAGAGATGATTGAAGATATGGAAATCACCGGAACTCGGATATTATATATTATATAATATTATATATATAATATTTTTGTAGTCTTTCCAACTTTTCCTATCTCCACAAAAACAAACACATTGGGTTTACCCCGGGTTCTCCGGTTTCTCCCACATTTACAAATATAAACAATAAACATTTTAACATTATATCTGTTGTATGAGAAACTTCTTGAACTAGAGTTATGAGGAAGGCGACGTGTTGATTCGCTGACCTTGACACAGGAAAAGTCAGACTAGACGACCTTCAGTAAAAAAATGTTTAAATGAATATGCGCATTTAAAAAAAAAGGGGAAGATCTACACAGAGACGATTGAAGATATGGAAATCACCAGAACTCGAACCTCTATTATATATATTATATTATATATAATATTATATAATATTATATATATATATATTTATATATATATATATATATATAATATTTTTGTAGTCTTTCCAACTTTTCCTACCTCCACAAAAACAAACACATTGGGTTTACCCCGGGTACTCCGGTTTCTCCCACATTTACAAATATAAACAATAAACATTTTAACATTATATCTGTTGTATGAGAAACTTCTTGAACTAGAGTTATGAGGAAGGCGACGTGTTGATTCGCTGACCTTGACACAGGAAAAGTCAGACTAGCCGACCTTCAATAAATATAAATTAAAATGAATATGTGCATTTAAAAAAAAAGAGGAAAATCTACACGGAGACAATTGAAGATATGGAAATCACCGGAACTCGAACCTCTATTATATATATTATATTATACATAATATTATACTTTGACTAAATGTTATAGTTTAAAACAATGTTGTGTTGCTAATCCCGAGTAGCGATTAGCATAATGCTAATCGCGATTAGCGATTAGCATTATGCTAATCACAATGCTAATCGCGATTAGCAATTAGCATTGTTAGTTAGTTTATAAACAACAACACTGCCCCCTACAGGCGGCTCTGCTGCTGCGTGTGATGAACTTCAGGTTTAAGGCGGCGGTCACAACAAACCTTTAAACTATTTGTCCGTTAGCTTTGCTTTCATACTGTTAGCTGTGCATTTGAAACCAGTTGTTAAGACAAGCTGTTGCTAGAGCAACATGAAGCAGCGTACAGACGGGTTGTTTAGCTGATTTATGTGATTCAGGAGACGGTTATGAACACCCAAAAGATTATCAAATAGCTCTGTAATGTACTGCGTTACAATTAATATTCACATATGAGTTCACATGCGACAACGCTGTTGAGCCGAGATTAAAAGTACTTCTTTCAGCTAATGTCTGCCTGAAATGTATTATTCTATATAATCTGTACTGCATCATCAGCATAAAGTAGTATATTAAAAAATAAAATCGTCTATTTTTACCCCCCAGTTTACAAGATTCCTATTAGTTCAGCTGCTGATTAATTATGCACTGCAGCAGCAGGTTTTTAGACTCAAGCCAAACGCTGATGAGTTCTTGCTGAGCTCAGCAGTCAGGTTTCCAGTTGTGGGACGGCTGAACTTTCTATTCTGTTGTTGAAAGTCGGGAAATTGAAATTCAGTGGTTTCTTATGTTGGTACACAGATGTGTTTCTCCCTCAGAGGCTGACATAGTACCCTCAACATGCCAATAATAAACTGCAGAGTTGGTTAGTTTGGTGAAGGACGCGCTGCTGCTCAAGAGGAAGCAGCTGAGAGTGATTCCTTTCTTGTTCTCTGCTTTAGTTTTGCTTCTGCAGCAACACAAAGGTCTATGCAGAAATCCTTTAAGTTTCGTCTTATCTTGAAAATGAGAAGAAACGAAGGAAAGTCTGTGTTTCTCTGGTTTCGTCAAAGGAAAAAAGGTCACGGGGTTTTACAGATATAGATCTTACAGATAAGATATTTAACCAGTCTTTGCGTTAAGATTACTGAAACGCAAAAATGAGTGGCTAACTTGCAGCCATGTTTTCTTTGGTAGCAATCAATGACATTAGTGTGTATTAATAAAGGAGGAAGCAACTTTTAGAGAAAGTAAAAAATGTTTAGAGAGTTACTTGGAATATATACAATATGCATGCATGGAATATATGGAATATATACAATATGCATGCATGGAATATATGGAATATATACAATATGCATGCATGGAATATATACAATATGCGTGCATGGAATATATGGAATATATGGAATACATACAATATGCATGCATGGAATATATAGAATATATACAATATGCATGCATGGAATATATACAATGTGCGTGCATGGAATATATGGAATACATACAATATGCATGCATGGAATATATGCAACAGTGAAGACATCGGTACCGAGTCCTGCCGCATTACGAAGCCTCAGCAGCTCCGATTGAGTTCATAATAACTGAAGTTCTTGTGTTGTTACAGTCGCCGCTGAATTTTCCCAGTAAAATTTCCTTGTAACTATTTAATTCTTCTACAAGAAGCAAACATTTTCTGTTTCATGCGGTCGCTCTCTCATGTTTTTATTTTGAACGTAGTCTTAATTTACCGAGAATTCATAATAATTTAGTCCGACTCAAGATAGTCAAGAACTAGACGTCTTTGTGCGAGTAATGAATTTATATGTCTGTGTGATTTGAAAAGGAAAATTTGTTCTGTTTTCTTTTGTACTTTCTTTTGTGCAAAAATTGGAAACGGCTGTTTAATTTTCACTTGTTTAGTTTGCCAACTTTGTCTCAAAAGCCTTAATTTCTGATTTTCTCTCCCCCAGTTTGACATCCTAAATCAGTGATTTATGTATTTTGCTCTACTCATTGATACTCTGAACATTTATGGGAGTTTCTCTGTCGTTTCAAAAGGTGCATGCTGCATTCTGGGCCAGGCTTCTATGGCTGTATGGTGTCCTGTAAGGCCATGTGAGCTGTGCATAGTTATATGCATGACACAATAACAAAAAAAAAACATTTTTCTATCTGAAATCCAACTATTAGATATAAATCAGTCAAAACTTAACTTTGTGAAACTGGCACCTGACCTCTGGTGACTTTATTTCTCTGGTCGACGCAGCAGACTTTTTTTCTGAAAGGTCGTCTAGACCAGTGTTTTTCAACCTTTTTTGAGTCGCGGCACATTTTTTACAAAAAAAAATCCCGCGGCACACCAACAACCAAAAATGTTACAAAATGTCACATTGTAGCATAATACAGCATATATGCTGATAATTTAAGTCTCTAGTATTAATGTCTCTGCCACAGTGTGTGGGCTTTTGGATTTGGCCACCAGTTCAGCTACTAAATAGGTTTGAGAGCTTTCTCAGACACATTTGTGGATTTCCTCATAAAAGTTGCCCGTTTCTCAGTTTGTGTTCGCAGGCGAACACAACAGTCCCTGTTCTTGTTGCTAAGTGACGGTGTTTCGTCTCGAGATGACGTCACAGCTTGCTTGGGACCATGGCACGGTTTGATAGCTTTTCCTCACAAACCGAGCATAACGGAATCGGTGCAGTCGGATCCCCGATGAGAGTGAATCCAAGCGAAAGATAACTTTCACCGTACTGCCTCGAGCTCACAGTGTTTTCTTTTTTTTTACCACCATTCGTTCTGGGCTTTTCATCGGGTTAGACGGTTGCCCAGTAGTTCAGAGTCTGCATTTTTCTTTTTGAAATATTTCTCCATCGCCGTTCTTCACCACAACCTCTCCCACGCATCATTTAATTCTACTATTTTAAATTAACAAGGTAATTATTGCGCTACCTACTGCCACCCACTAGCCTGGAAGAGTATTTCATTACTAGGCCAGCCACTATGTTGCAGGCTCAGACGCTCAACAATGGCAAATTATTTGCGGCAACTAAATAATATTTTTTGGACCGATTAAGTGAAATTGGACATTTTCCCACGGCACACCTGACGATCTATCGATGGTCTAGACCACAGGTGTCAAACTCAAGGCCCGCGGGCCGAATCCGGCCCGCCACGTCATTTTATGTGGCCCGCGAGAGCTCGAAAGGAATATGATTGTCCTAAAATTAAAGTCTATGCTGCTTTACAATGTACAGTGACCATAAACCACATCTCCCACTAGTTCTGCTTTGTATATGTTGTGGAAGTTCCTCAAACGTGGGAACATCAGACGCCCTCGTGTCTGGGTTCATAACATCATCCGTAGCCGCTCACAGCTTCTCCAGGATCGGGATGAAGCCGCTTCCAGACTATCAACTTCGCAGATTTTTCGCGTTGCGTCATTCTCGCCGCCCGGCGGAATTTCGCGTTATTCACATCCGTTCGCGTCTGTGCATTGACTTCGTTTGTAATCTACTCGCGCCATGTAAAGGTATGTGTGAGCAGGTGAGCCCCAGACCACATCTGTCACACATGTTTTTAGCAGCTCACAATTATGTGTTGTACCAGAGTTATGTTCCTCTCAACTGTGACAAAAAAAGCTTTGCACAAAGTTAATGTAATAACGTGTGTTTGATCTTATTTATCTTTCTTTAAAAGTTTGATCTTTGATAGAGTAATGTGGGTTTCGTAAACCTAAATCAAAATGATTTATGTTATAATAACAGAGAAATTAGCTTACATACATTTTTACATTTATATAGATGCATGTACTATATTTTTACACTTGAATAAACAACAATCAAATGCAGAGACAGTCATTTAACAATATGTTAGGGAGTAGTTACATTTATACATTTTTACAGTTACAACCGGCCCTTTTTGAGGGCAACCATAATGCTGATGTGGCCCACGGTGAAAATGAGTTTGACACCCCTGTTCTAGACGATCCCCCCACATTCACTTCCACTAAGCTGCTGGAGCCACTCACGTTTTCTTGAAAAGGAAATTGTTTTCACGCTGTAATAAGACGTGTCGGTGTGGCTCACCAATTCCAGGATTAACTGTACAAAAGCGTCATCAGATCTCACACTTTATGGTCTGATCTCAACTGTTTCCTGTTTGGTACCGAGTCGGTGTGAAGTATCATTTCTGTGCAAATGTATATGTGGGATTGACTCAGGAAATAATGATAACGGTGGCATTTTTACCCTCTTACTTTCTTTTTCTTTTCTGTTCAGCTACTGTCAGCTCTTTCTGGCCTCGGATTAATAGGTCGCCCAGAAAAAATGTTGATGGAGGAATTCATATTGCGATCTACGCTTGTGAAGATTCTGTTTCAGTCGATATTTAGAAAATTCAGAAAATCGAAACTTTAATTTTAAAAGAAAGTAGAAATCAAAATACACATCCTCACGCTCTAATTTTGATCTTTAATTTTGCGTTTTTTGCTGCGACATCAGTCCTCCGAATAAATTAGCATCAGGTGATCAGGAATATATTTTAACCAATCAGAATCAATTTAATGGAAACAAAATCCCTGATTCTGAACCACTGATTCATTATTGATTCATGGTGCAACCTATTTTGTTAAATTTTAATCAGGAATGTTAATCTGAGGTCACCCCCTGTTTTTAATTTGATTTTGTTTTGTTGCTACAGAATGTCAGGCGGGGGAACCATGATTATGTAATCCGTACAGGCCATAGATAACGAGTGTAACTCATAGGCCCACAAACCGACCTCCACAATGCCGAGGAGGGATTATAATCATCTGTAAACTCATATCTCATATTCATGGTCTACTTTATTGGCTTTGTACAAGAAAGAAGACAAGTATTAAAAGCATTATAAAGGAATAAAGGTGGAATATCCAGCGTCTTTTTTCAATTGTTCCCAATGAGGAGAGAGCGCTGGTGACGTCACTGCAGTGAATGAAGGAGGAACATGCTTTTGCATTGTCTGTTTATCCTGAATTTAATATGTCAGACAGACACCATCATAACAAAAACAAAAACAACCGCATGTCACGGCTGAGCTCATCTATACGAAGTGTGAAGTAAACATCCTCCATTTGGTGCTCGTGGTGAAAAAGCAATATGTTGCCAAGATATTGTTCTGATAGAAACATTAAAGAAATTGATTGGAGCGTTTTTCTGTTGTTGAAGCGCTGCCCATGTGGACCCAGGCCCTAAAACTGTGGTTGTGTAAACCTCATCCTAACTTTATCCTAAACTGGAAACCTTTGTTCACTAACAAACACCACGCCAACAGTGATATGAGTTTACAGATGGTTTA
This sequence comes from Ophiodon elongatus, assembly GCA_016806645.1. Lineage (NCBI taxonomy): Eukaryota > Metazoa > Chordata > Actinopteri > Perciformes > Hexagrammidae > Ophiodon > Ophiodon elongatus. The sequence goes on along the minus strand of JACSYO010000329.1, from coordinate 62,694 downwards.
TTGCGAGATGGAACGAGAGGGTTGGGTTAAGGAAGCGGAAAGGGGTTGAAGGAGAAAGGGATGTGGGTCAAGGGATGTAGGGATGTAGGGATGTGGGTTGAGGGATTAAAGGATGTGGGTCGGGGGATGAAGGGATGTGGGTCGAGGGATGAAGGGATGTAGGGATGTGGGTCAAGGGATGTAGGGATGTGGGTCGAGGGATGAAGGGATGTAGGGATGTGGGTCGAGGGATGAAGGGATTTAGGGTTGAGGGATGAAGGGATGTAGGGTGTGGGTCAAGGGATGAAGGGATGTAGGACAAAAACAAAAAAAACAAAAGGGATGTGGGTCGAGGGATGAAGGGATGTAGGGATGTGGGTCAAGGGATGTAGGGATGTGGGTCGAGGGATGAAGGGATGTAGGGATGTGGGTCGAGGGATGAAGGGATTTAGGGTTGAGGGATGAAGGGATGTAGGGCTGTGGGTCAAGGGATGAAGGGATGTAGGGATGTGGGTCAAGGGATGTAGGGATGTGGGTCAAGGGATGAAGGGATGTAGGGATGTGGGTCGAGGGATGGAGGGATGTGGGTCGAGGGATGAAAGGATGTAGGGATGTGGGTCAAGGGATGAAGGGATGTAGGGATGTGGGTCAAGGGATGGAGGGATGTGGGTCGAGGGATGAAGGGATGTAGGGATGTGGGTCGAGGGATGAAAGGATGTAGGGATGAAGGGATGTGGGTCGAGGGATGAAGGGATGTAGGGATGTGGGTCGAGGGATGAAGGGATGTAGGGGGGAAGGAACAAGAAGGGTAGAGGGGGTCGTAGAAAGAAGGTTGGAGGGGTGCGATGAGAGACAGCTGCCGTCCGGTGGCTAGAGGGAACGGTGGGGGTGGAGACACGTGGGTGGGGGTCGTCTCTTCGGAAGCTCTGGTGATGCAGAGTCCCCCGATGTTCCTGTAGTCCTGTGGGGGAGAGGGAGACAGAGAGAGGGAGAGAAATAGGGAGACAAGAACGGGGTTGGGAGGGAGGGATGTCGGAACTGAGTCGAAGAGGAAGTGAACGGGTTCCTCGTGCTTAAGTACCGAGGGCTCGGTAATTGGCTGAGTTCGGGGCGTGGCCTTCGTTTCCGAACTACGTTCTGTAAAACGTCATTTTGATTTTATGTAATTTGCAGTGGTGGTAAACAAACAAACAAACAAACTCTCATAAAATGACAAAGTAGTTGAAGCACTACACCTAAACTGTGACATTAATTGACCTCTGACCAGTAGCAACGTATTGTGAGCCTACTGTACAGAAGCGCAGTACATTTTGTGAATGACATCATTTGCCTCTTCAAATAAATAGCTACGAAAGTATACGCTCAAATACACTTTCACCGGGAGATATCCAGGATGTGTTAACCAGTCAAAACCCCAAATCTACCCAAGCATCTCAATCTCAGATTAGAATACAATGTCATATAAGGGGAACAAATGACTAAATGCAGAGAACTAAATAAGTACATCCACACAAATGACCAACTCAAGGGAAGAATTTATCGAGTCAAAATCGATTTAAAGCCCAATATCACAAAACTGTACATAATGAATTATGTGTTAGGTGTCAAATGCTGCATTATATGCACAATATGCATTTTGTCTGCAACCGTGTATGAATCTGAATAGACAGTAATTCATTTATCGTTTCATTATGTTCCTCTTTTCCTTTATTGACCCATTCAGCCTTTGTTCCGCTCTCTGTTCCCATATTTTACTTTTGGCCTTTTCTGTTAATCATCACATCTGGAACCAGAAAGGCATTCGGAGAACGCGGACCTCCGGGTGCTGCTCGCGCTGCACCCTTCCGCCGAGTTTCATGAAAAGCTGGCCGGTAGTTTTTCTGTAATCCTGCAAACGTAACCTCCTCGGCAAAAGTAATAACACATCCTAAAAAATGTTTTACATTTAGAACAAGGACCGCCAGAACACCCCCCTCGTAATATCTGTTTTGGAGCCTGATTTAAAATGATTAACTAGAACTATAAGTATTTAATAAAACATATGCTCGTAGAATTCAACCTCAAACTTTGAGCGTCCTCCTTTGACCCACTAGATCTGCCTCATGACAGTTCAGGAGTCCCCCGCAGAGTGAAGTATTTACGGTACATGACTGAGCTTATCTAAATTTAATCTTAGAATATGCATCTTATTTTCATGAACAGGAACTACAGTCTAATTTTGTGGGTGGGTGCGGGGGGTCGGGGGGGTGATAAGATTCCCCTCAATTAATTACTTACCAGAAAAGGATGTGGTTATCAGTCAAGGACCTCCGAGGTAAAAACAGAAGTATAGTTCCGGTGGAGTTTGATTCTTGTTACTCTTCAGTCTACTGGCAATATTCTCTGTTCCTGATTCTGGACTTCCAAACTGGTGCAATTATACAAATTCCTTGACCATATTTATATCCATCTGTTTTGGACTTGCCGACAATAGTTTATTGTCATGTGCTGATGCTACTTGTAGACGGAACTAAAAGTTTTATTTTATTGCAACCTGAGTGTAACTTTTAAGTGAACAACAGGACATAAATCACAGCAGGAGTTCAATTCAGCAAAACATGTAGCTTGTTTCAGCAATAAGACCCATAAAACCCATAATCATTTTTTTTAATATAATATAATATAATTTAATTTAATTAAATTTAATTAAATTTAATATATATATTTGAATATAATATAATATAATTAAATTAAACTAAATTAAATTTAATTTAATATACTATAATGTATTTTAATATAATTAAATTTAATTAAATTAAATTAAATTAAATTTAATTATAAAACCAATGCACCCTCTTGTGGCTACAGTGCATTGCATTCTGGCCTGTTTATTTGGTGTCTTATATCTCTGTGGTATCTCTTTCTTTAAACCATGAACCTTTTCTCCAACGTTAGCCAGTTAGTTTCCACCTTGAAGGAATAATTCAATATCGATATATATCGATTACTCACCCCGTGTACTTCCCAAACACGTGCATCTTTAATAGATTGCGCTTGCGAAGGCGCAGTATTTTCAATAGTAAGGTTATAGTAAAGATGCATGTGTTTGGAGAGCAGTAAGCATACAGCTGGATAAATTAGACTTTATACAGAGTTTATTAGAATGCACCAGTTGTGGGAGAGTTTGTAAACAGATGTTTTGATATAGTTTCGCAGATATCTTCTCTGTTTTTCCCATTTTTCATTCACCGTGGAGGCATGAGAGAATTATTTTTTTCCCCAATAATTCCATGTAACACGGGGTGAGTTATTAATATACATTATTATGTTGGGGGTGAAGTATTCCTTTAACCAAAGAGGCTTTAAAAGGCGATTTATTTATTTTTCTATGTGGCATTAGTATCCAAAATTGTGCAGAAAAAAAAGTGTGTACAAAAAAAGTAGTTCGATACCTTCCGTTATTTTATTTTATAGAGATGGGTAGTGAAGCCTGGTTGATAGATCAGTAAAAATAGACTCAAAGCTCATTCAGCAGAAACCATTGCTTTTTTTTTTTTTTTTTTATGTGTCAAGACAGGCACACTTCCTGTATTTGCCGCTTTATAAAGCCAGACTTCATTCACTCTCACATCACTCTCACATCACTCCCACATCACTCTCACATCCTCGTTGTTGCTGGAAGATCAAAAGAACCGCCGAGATGACGACCAAACCGCTGCTCCTCCTGGCCGCGCTGACGCTCTGCTGCTGCATCGCCTCGCTGCACGGTGAGAGGGATTCATTTATTCTGTATCTTCAAACTTTCTTAACTCTGTAATCTGGTCCATCAGTTTGCTTTGTCTCAGTTTAGTTTTTTGTTTTTTAATTTGTAGCTACCGTAATAAAAGAACTCGGATCCTCTTTTTTTTTTAAAGTCGCAATACCAAAATGTAAACGCACTCAATTACATGTAAAAGTCTGATATTCAAATATTTACCCACCTAAAGTATAGTATAGAATATAAGTATCAAAAGCGAAAGTATTCCTCTTGCAACAGCCTTTTAGTGTTTTAATTTTGTAGCTGTTTGAGTTGAAGAAACAATGATGTGTCATCTGCATAAAACTATATTTTACTAATCTTCAATTTAGTGGCCAAATCATTTTAGGCAATTTCTGTTGATCTTATTTATGTTTATGTTGCTTTAACACTCGATAAACTCAAGTTAACAAAACAGCGTCGTCTGCATATAAAGATATTTTATTTTATTAAACATAAAGTGCTTAAATATTTTAGATTTTCTTTACATATTCTTTTTGATATCTAGCAAAAACTATAAAATATACAATTTTATTTTTCTGTAATAATTCATACTCATATTGTTTCTATTCATTGTGTTCAACCTTATTGTTACTATTTTACTACTAAGTCTTTGATCTTCTATTTTACCTGATTTTATACATTTTTTATATTATTACATTATTTTTTAATCCATTATTCTGAAGGCTTCAGAAAACCTCGAGTGAAGTTCATTGTTTTTCGTGGATTTCTCAGCGGTCGAACCTGTTGACATTTTGAGGCTGAGATATAATATTTAAACCTTATAATTAAGATTTAAATGTTTTTTTTATTTTCACAGCTTTCCCGAGGCAGGGGTGTCTCTGCATCCGGACGATCTCCTCGCCCGTCCCTTTGCAGGTCGTCAGGAAGATTGAGGTGCTCTCTATTTCAGGACGCTGTCGTCGAGTTGAAATCATGTGAGTGTTCATGACCGATTCATATATATATATATACACGTGTGTGTGTGTATATATATATATATATATATATATATCATTCATTATTCATGATGGACAGTAGTTCTGACAGTAGTTCTGTATATATACATATATATATATATACATATATATGTATATATATATATATGCATGTGTATATATACATGTATATATATACATATATATATACAGATATATATGTATAGATATATATATATATCATTCATTATTCATGATGGACAGTAGTTATGTATATATACATATATATACATATATGTAGTGTAAGTCATATTATATTATCACAACCTAACAATACATATATATGTATATATATACATATATATACACATGTATATATGTGTATATATATATATATACGGATATATATACATGTATATGTATATATATATACGTATATGTATATATATATATATAGAGAGAGAGAGAGATAAAAGTACTTCTGCTCTCAGAGCCAAAGTAAAAGTACTGGAGCAGAAGTACAAAGTTGCAAAAAATGGAAAAATATATTGAGTTATCAACTATATATATATATATATATATATATATACATATGTATATATATATATATATAGTACTGTAGATGTGGATTTTATATATATATAATCCACATCTACAGTGTTCATTATTCATTATGAATAATAATAATAATAAATTATGAATAATTTATATATATATATATATATAAAATACACATCTACATTACTGCACCACATCAGTAAATGTACTTTATGTTCCGCTTCTAAACTGAATATTATTTCACGGTAACTCTTTTTTGCCTTGTTGTCCCACCGGTGAATAATAATAATAATAATAAAATGTAACCGTATCTCTTCAGAATCACCAGGAACAACGGCTCTAAAGTTTGCGCCAACCCAAAGGACGAGTGGGTCAACAAGCTGCTCAGGGACATGGCACGGTAACGACTTTATTTGGTCTTTATTTCTATCAGCGATCGCGTTCTCGTACATCAACATGATTTTATGAAGATTACACGTGAGGGTTTCATATGATTGCAAACTGAATATCTGAGCATTTTGAAAAAGTATTTTAAAATAATTAAAATTAGATTTAGATTAGAGTTTCTGACATTTTACAGTCTAAATGACGGGTAGTGAAAGTAATCGTTAGTTGCAATCCGAAAACAAAAACTGTGTGGTGGTAGTCATGGAGATGTGTTTCCATGTGTTTCCGCCTTTGGTTTCAACAACAGTTTATTTACATGTCATTTACATTACAAGTTTTTGGACTTTGGAAAAGTTTTTTTTTCGTCTATTATTCTGTCCCTTAAAAAGTATATATATATATATATATATATACTTTTTCTGACTGTGTATTTTCTGGTATTTCATTGTATCTGAATGACAAGATGTATCCTCTTGCGTTGGTCAACAGTTATTGAGATAATGGTAATAAAAGCTCTACTAGAATTTGTATAATACTGCATATTTTCCCGCTCAGTCATCATGTCGCCCCCGACAACGCTAAGCCACCGTGTCCGTTATTGCTTTCTGAATTACTGTTATTTACTCTTTAAGTCATCTCTCTTTTTTTTTTAATTTTTCTTCTCTTCTTGTTTTAATTACAGTAAAAATGAAACCTCCGGCCCGACCACGATGTTGTGATGTAACGACGGCTTCATTTCAACCGATCAAGCTGTGAAGTAACTGCAGGAGGACTGAGCCGCGGTCCGGCTTTTAAAAAAAAAAAAAATATATATATACATTTTGTAATTCAAAGTTTATACTGTTTCCATATCTTCAGTTCTTTCTTCAATCGATTGGCCTTTCCGGTGCTATACTCTTTCAGGAAAAAAAAAAAAAAATGCTAATAATTCCACAATAATACCGTCTTCGTGCTTCATCGCGTACCTGAAGTACTCATATAGTACTACACTTTAACGGTGCTACTTTAAGTGTGTAATGTGATATTTGGGGAATTCACCGTCGCTGTTTGGATCCTCAAGACTCTGAAATAAAAGCTTTCATGTTTTCATGTTATTGTGAAAAGCCACAAATCTGGACTGTGATGTAAAAATTGAAGCTAAATGCAGAAATTGAACATTCCTGTAAATCTGACTCCACAATGTGAAGCAAAATGCATTTATTTACACGCTCGCGACGGAGCTGTAACCTCTTGACGTGTTTGTGTGTCGTATCCGTGACTTCTGTTCTCGTAAATAAACATCACAGACAAGAATTCTCTTTAAAAAAAAAAAAAAAGAAAACGACTTGTTTATTGCCTGGAGGAGGTGGAGAGAGCCGGGGGCCTCGTGTGGAGCGAGGACACGAGTGTTTTGCTCTCAACAAACTGAACACAGCTGCAGGCTTTTGCAGACGTCCTCCACTCGGTCGCTGGAAAACAAACTCTCCACAGACACGAGTGCTCAGAGACGAGAAGAAGCTTCTCGGGGCCCCAAATAACCGCTGAGGCTCCAAAAGGAGTTCAACCACATCACTTCCAAAACCCCAAATATCAGCTTTTTTTTTTTTTTTTTGGGGGGGGAGAAACCAATTTTTATTTATAATCCCCCAAAATAAGTGTCTCGTTAAGTGTCTCTGTTTTTGTTTGCATTTGATTTTTATTGTTTGTCCTTCTTTTCCTTTTCCTTGTAAAGCACTTTATAACTTTGGTACAATCTGACAGACTTTAAGTTGATATTTGGGTCAAACAGCAAAAACACTGTATCCTACAATTCCCACAATGCAACGCAATTAGTGTATTTCATTAAACCCCGCCTCCCCCCCCTCCCCTCTACTTTCTATATTCCTGCTCATTTCAAATCCCACACCTCCAGTTTTTCATGCAACTCCAGCTGCGATAACCCCGATGACATCACTGTTGCATAATCAGGGTTGTTATTATTATTTTAATCAAACTTCAGAAAGCTCCCCGAGCCAAAGACAACGTCACACGGATGTTTTCACAGATGTTCTCACAGGCTGAGTGGTAAATCAAGAGTTCCCCTTTTGAGGAGAAAAAAAAAAACCAAAAAAAAAAAAAACCCAAATAAGAAGTTTATTCACAGAGGAGAATGTAATCTTTCAAATGATATGAAAAGCATAAAAAGGTTTCCCCAAATTATAATCTCAACCTGCTTTTTTTTTTTTTTTGTTTGTTTAAGGCCAACAAAAGCAATGCAATTTCTTTTCGTGTTTATTTTCTTTTTGTTGTTCTATTCTCGTCATTTTGGGGATGCGGGTCCCGCGGGGGGAGGGGAGGGGGGGGGGAAGGAAACACCTGTACTCTCTCCGTGAGAGGAAAACCACAAAGTCGTCTTTTACCCGCCTCCGTCAGACGAACTCGTTCCTCGCGGCGGTTTTGCACCTTTTTCTGACGTTTAATGTTTCAGACGCGACGATGAATGTCGACGATGTTGACGATGTTCTTCCACGAACACCAAACTCTGCTCTCGTCTCCGGTTTCGGCGGCTCTCCGCCACGAAGCTGCCGGTTTCTCCGGGTTTTCTCCGGACTGGAAACCGATGTGGCGAAGAGCCGCTTCTCTGGACTCCGACACCAGAAACGTAACGCGACAGGTTTGAGTGCAGTTCTTTAAAAGATCTCTCTAAATAATAACGTAGCACCGTTTGTTTGGCGACCGCTGGTGGCCTGAGGATCCTCGCCGGGTTTCACTTCACGGGAATGAAACCGCTGAAAGTTGCTGAAAGGCAGCAACTTTTTTTTAAAAAGTACCTTCGTTTTTTTTTTTTTTTTTTTTTTTTTTATTCTTTTTTTTTTTTTAAGGAAAATAAATAAATTTTCAGAAATAACGGCCTCGTTTCCTGCTCTCGCCCCTCGTGGAGTCGACGGGCGGCGGTCGCGCGCTTCGCGGTAAACAAAGTGTCGGACCAGCGGACGAGGGAAGACTTCGGAAAGAGTTGCGACGCTGAAGTTGCTGCCTTTCGCCCGCTGTCGTGAAAATCTTTCATTTTAAAAAACGAAGCGTATTAACCAGTGCATTAACCTGTGGATTTAGAAAATATTCACGATACACCATTTTAAAAAAAGGTTGAATCGACCCACTAACAATCCTTTTTTAAAATCACACTTATTTGGCATTTTGTTGTGTTTTTTTTTTTTTTTTAATCTCTTTTCCAGCTCGTCACTTACAGGTCAACACACTGGGAAGAAATCGATGACTCGGCATCCTTTAGCGTGGCGTTTTAACCCCGTTTGGATGCAGCAGCCTGGCCGTCGAATCCAGATCAAAGACAACGAGGCGCTTCGTCAGGTAAACCTCACGCGGCGGCAGCATCAGCCCGAGTGAACAGCGGAAGGTAAACAAACAAAAAACAAAAAAACAAAAACCAGGTCCAGATATTGAACAACAGGATTTTTTTTTTTTTTTTTTTTTTTTTTTTACATTCAGAAAAACGCATGCGACGAATGGTCGTGGTAATCCTGTGAGAGATTAAAAAAAAAAAAAAAAAACTGCAACGAACAAATGATTTGTCCTCGATGTTATGGAAACACAAATAAAATAATATGATTCCTCAGTTTCTACTCCTCGTGATCTCATCCCCAGGAGTTGGTGGAGGAAGGGGTGGAGGGGTGGAGGGGTGGAGGATGGATGGATGATGGCGCGGGGTTAATCTCTGAGCGTCTTGGTCTCATGGGCAGTGCTGCTGTTGGAGAAATTGTACAAACTAGGCACGTTGTTTGTAGAAAAGAGTATGTGAGGTGCGCTCGACAGAGACAAAATGAACAACAGGGCCAATGCTCATAATAATGGATGTATTAATTGGGGGGGGGAGGTGGGTCAAAGGGTTGGCTGTGGGTGTCGGAGGATGTGTGTGAAGAGGAGGAAACCATCTCAGAGCGTGGAAAGCTTGGAGCTTTGTGCACCGGAGAAATAAAAGCCATCGAGACAAAACCGCTTTGAAACCCGGAACATTTATCTTTGTGTTTCTCAAAAAAAAAAGAAAAAAAAGAAAAAAGAAAAAAGAAGAGAAAACCTGGTAATACCGAATCGTACAAAGTACCGATTGAAAGACTGCATGTTTGTTGGGAGACGGAAAAAATGCCCTTAGTTCAAAAACAAAAGCGGGACAGAGACCGGTTCCGTCTCCACGAGGGCGGAGGGGGAGGGGGGGGGGGCGTTCACTGGTGAAAGTAGAGAGTACAACCCCGCGGTGCGTCTCCTGACCCGTGAGGAGGCGGCGCTCCCCCACACAGGCGAGGGGGACGCCCCGTCATCAAAGGCAATTTAACTTATGTACAGCTGTTGTACAAAAAATCTGAAGAACAAAAACAACCCCCGTGAGGTGAGTTTAGGAGTGAAGTATCGGCCTCAAGGTGCTCACGAAGGAGGGATGGGGGGTTATGGGGGGGGGGGAGGGAGGGGGGGGGCTTCATCGACTCCGTCAGCGTCAAATCATGTGCAAAATGAAGCGAAGAAGAAGAAGGAGAAGAAGAAGAAGATGATGAAGGAGGAGGAGGAGGAGGAGAAGGAGAAGAAGAAGAAGAAGAAGAAGAAGGAGGAGGAGAAGGAGGAGGAGGAGGAGGAGAAGAAGAAGAAGGAGGAAGAGGAGGAGGAGAAGGAGAAGAAGAAGAAGGAGGAGAAGGAGGAGGAAGAGGAGGAGGAAGAGGAGGAGGAGGAGGAGAAGAAGAAGGAGGAGGAGGAGAAGAAGAAGAAGAAGGAGGAAGAGGAAGAGGAGGAGGAGAAGGAGAAGAAGAAGAAGAAGAAGAAGAAGAAGAAGAAGAAGAAGAAGAAGAAGAAGAAGAAGAAGAAGAAGAAGAAGAAGAAGAAGAAGAAGAAGAAGCAGCCCGGTAAAGGTTTAAAAGCTGAGGTCACAGTGTGCCGAACGCCGTTCGTCACCAAAACTACGGCAGCTTTCTTTCTCCTGAACAGAACGGAGCAAAACGCTTCGACTCCTTTCACTTTAAGTTCAATTAAAGAAAAAAGAAACGAGACGACGGTGTGAAATGTGCCAGATATGTTGGACACAGATAATATAGAGCCCCCCCTCTACCCCCCCCCCTTACATAGGTAGGGCTGGGTATCAAACTGCTATATATTCTTTTGTACTAATCAAAGTAACGGAAAGTCAAAGTATCGTAAAGTTGGATCAGATTCGTGACCTTTTAAAAACGAATTATTTTCACAGTTCTTGATTTAAATCAAAAGACGCGTCTCTGTTCAGCCGACTGTGTTTAATTAAATGTCTCTTTGCAGGTCGAACCGGGGGACGTTCTCTCTTTTTTTTTGTAGAATTTAACACCTGACACCAACTGTACAGGAAGTACAAAAAAAAAAGAAGAAAAGAAGCAAAGATCAGAGAAAAAGTCCCCAAAAAACAAGGTAAAAGAAAGAAGATTGTTCTTGTTTGCTACCTGGTTCTTTATCTCACGGCACCAGGTTCGTTAACCCTTTGTTGTGAACACAGATTTAAGGGTTTCGTCAGCACGGTGTTGATACCCAGTCCCACGGCTGCATCGGCCTCACATCGAGCCTCGAGCCTCACAACTCAACAAAACGCTCTTTGCTCACAAATGAACTAATTTAAGTTTCCCCCAGCTGTTGTTCTTTGGGAATGGAGCAAAAGTGCAGCAGCAGTTTTTATCAAAAACGCACCAAGACGTGGGACCTCTACAACTACAACAACAACAACAACAACAACAACATATATGCATGTAAACACATACATCACCTGTGCTTTATAAAGGATTTTTTTTTCAAACCAATAGCTTCCTGTTTGGTTTCGCTCGTACGACTCTGAGAGTCTCTAGTTTGAGAGGTACAGCTGGATGCATAGCATAGCATAGCATAGCATAGCATAGCATAGCATAGCATAGCATAGCATAGCCCTGAGTTACAACTGACATAAAGGGCTCTGAGATCTAATCATCTGACACAAATGACACAAAGTCCACAGGAATCTGGCGTCAACAACCGATTTCATGGCGAGCCTGTCGCTAAATACATTCAGCTCCCGGTCACGGATCACCGGATTCTTCTCAGGAGGTTTTATTTGTCTCCGGCACCAATAAATAAATACGATCTCACCGTCGACGGATCACAAGTCACTCATGTTCTTTGGCTCGGCAGGCGACGCGATACTCTCTTGAGACCGCGGGGTGTTTGAAAGCACGACTTTTAAAAGCTCGAAGTATAAAGCGGATCGTTCCTTCATATCTTCAGCCGTTTATTTCAAAGTAAAAGATTTGGGGGGCTAATTTGGTTGCAGCGCTCGTTAATAACATTTTGAACTTGAACGGTTTCATTTCTTCGTCGTCGCTCTGCAGGAAACTCGAGCGCCGCGAGTCGAACGAGTAAAACATTCAGCGATGGTGGAAGAGAGACGTCCCAAGACCCGTATCAATGAAGAAGAGGTAAAATATATTAAATAATAAATCATAGTAGTGAAGGCAGCAGCTCGGTAAAGGACGACGTCGGGCGACGTCTTTCAAACGAACACCCGGCAACGTGAGCTCAGATTCCACGAGACGAGTGTGAATCTGAAAGCCCCCGAAAAAAAAAAAAAAAAAAAAATCATCTCCGTGATCAGTTATGATTCACTAGCAGCTGTGATTTGAGATGATTTCATATTCTAGTTCCTGTACGACGGGGAAAAAAAAAAAAAAAACACCAATTTAGTGAAACTAACTACTTTTAAAAACGCCCGATCGGTTCTTTAACCTTTTAAAAATATATCCACGTGTGACTAAATTAAATATTTCGGTGTGTCAGAATTGAAAGTGTGAACCTGCGTTTACAAAACGGGCCGATGTAAACAAAACCTTTTCCTCGTAAACATCCCTAACCTTCAGTTGTTTGTAGTGTTTCTCCGTTAAAATACCCGTCAGTTAATTTTTTTGGACTCCATTTCTGTCGACTGTGACTTTAACACAACGCAGCATTAAGTTATTAAGTTGTGTTTTCACTCTTAAAATTTCACGTCTGTGTGAAATGTAAAAAAAAAAAACAAAAAAAAAAACAAATGAAATTCAGCTAACCTGCT
>JACSYO010000329.1:25000-45000 GCA_016806645.1 Ophiodon elongatus | reverse complement strand
TGCTGATTTCTTCTCTCCTTACAGATAAGATACTCTATTAATCCCGCAAGGGGAATTCTTTTTTGGTACAGCAGCATTTTTACATAAGAAAGAACAATTTCTACAAAAATAGAAGAAGAAGAAGAAGGAGAAGAAAATAAAAAAAATGCGCAATATATACAACAAATAGAATAGAATAATAATAATAATATTAAAATAAATGAACTAACAAAACAAAACAGTAGTGCAGATGTAGCCAACAACAAACAAAGGTGCTATAGTTAGGTGGTTTATTTTATTATCATTCAACTGTTGCTCAAAAGGGATCTTTGTCTCTAAACTACGTCTAATTATAAAGAGGACGTTCTACGAGATAAAAGCGTCAAAGAAAAAATGTATCGCTGTCATCAAACAATACAACAACTTAAAAATCAGAGAAAAAGCGAGAAGAAAAGAGGCTCACTTGTCGGTCTTGAAGAACACGGCGCAGCCGTCCACGTGTTTCCGCTCCTGCTCAGAAACCAGCTTGGCGCGAGACTTCGGGCAGAAGTAGCCGTCGTAGCCGCGCTCCTTCAGCGTTTCCAGGAACATGGCGTAGTACTGCTCCGTCTCCACCTCCTGCAGACACACGGGGCAAGAAATGTCACCTGTGAGGGGCAATGAAATGTATGTGAAATAAGTGGGCATCAGCCACAAACCAATGTCACGGCTTCAGGAGGAAGCCAGGTGAGTTTGTTCCCGATGATGACACCTAAAAGGACTGCATTCTTTATATTATGTATATAATATAGTATTAAAGTTACATACGAGGGAGGAGCATGTCCAGCAAATGTTGCCCAGACTATTAGTTGATTAACTGTTGATTGATTAATCATTACGTCATTTATTATAATTTTAAATGGAATGTCTTTGGTGGATTGCTCCCTCCGGGTGGGGACGCAGTGCCTGCCGCAAGCGAAGGAGTTCAAGTATCTCGGGGTCTTGTTCACGAGTGAGGGTAACATGGAGCGGGAGATCGACCGGACGATGTGCTAAAATGTATATTTGATAGATTTATTGCCAAATAAAAATCATATTTCATAACAAGCCCACAAGGCTCTTAAAACAAGGAAATAAAAATTGAATCATTACATTTTCTTGTTAAAATTAACAAGGAAATTAAAATGAAATTCCCGCGGAGAAGCGCGACCACAGCCGACACAGCAGCCTCGAAGGAGCCGTCGGGGCACCGGGAACCCCCGGTCCTTTAACGGGCCCCCGGTCCTTTAACGGGACCCCCGGTCCTTTAACGGGGCACGGGTCCTTTAACGTGGCCCCCGGTCCTTTAACGGGTCCCCCGGTCCTTTAACGGGGCCCCCGGTCCTTTAACGAGGCCCCCGGTCCTTTAACGGGATCCCCCGGTCCTTTAACGGGGCCCCGGCCACCCCCGGTCCTTTAACGGGCACGGCCACCACCCCCCCGTCCTTTAACGGGGCACGGGTCCTTTAACGGGACCCCCGGTCCTTTAACGGGGCACGGGTCCTTTAACGGGGCCCCCGGTCCTTTAACGGGACCGTGACCGCTCGGACGTGCAAATATTGGTCTGTTTTTGGGAAGCTGGACCACTGAAGTTGGATTACAGCGCGAGGGATACCGACACTACATCCTCTGCTTCCGTGCGATGCTCTGCAGACGCTTCTTACCGTCGGAAAACAAAAAGAAAGAAGGAAAGAAGGAATTCAATAAACATAAATAAGAAACAAATCTTTTGAGACGTAGAGCTTTGCTTTGTGGTCAAGTGGGAAAAAACAAAACAAAGCCGGCTTTAAGTTGGAGGCGGAGTCTGCTTCCAGCCGAGAGGCCGCTGGGTTACCTGCAGGCTGATGATGTCGGCGTCACAGCTGGTGATTTCCTCCATGATGCCTTTCTTCCGGTACTCCCAGTTGAGGGCCCAGGACGGACAGTAGCCGTACAGCTGCCGCGTGGCGTACTTGTCGCACAGCACGTTGTAGCACATGACCGTGAACACGGCTGCAGAAGAAACACACAGCGATTACTGTCGTTTTTTTTTTTTTTACTCTGCTGGTGTTTGCTGCCCCGTGAGTCTCATCCAACGCGTCTCATTTGAAATCTTTCCTTTGTCCTATCGGCAAGCTTTTAGTTTTGATAAAAGAAGTGAATCTTTATGTAAAAGTCTCGCCTGTTGCACGTTTAAGTAAAAAAAAACAACAACAACAACCTGGACACACAGTGAGACAGGCGGCATCATGAACGCTCTGCACTCCAATAGGAAGCAGGGACTCGTTTAAACCCTGATGAACGTACCTGTGGGACTCATTTGGTCTCGCTCCTTCAGAGTGATCCAAGGTCTTTGGGGCAGCTGCTCTGGATGCACTGCGAACACACACACACACACACACACACACACACACACACACGAGACACGAGCGCTCACTTGTGTGCGACAAAACACACCTGCCGCCATGCACCCGTGCTGCTCGGGTGTGCAATAAACAGCCTCTTAAACGTGCACCAGTTTCCGATAACTCACCTGCAAGATTGTCGAGCATGTAGTTCAAAAGCTTTCTGGTTCCGTCCGACTCCTGGTACAGATTGAGGATGTCCGGGGACAAAGGGTTTCCTGCAAAACAACCACATGGCAAATAATAAATACATAGAAAAACAAACATCTGACGAGAACTTCTCTCAGTTTCTAGTAAAGTAAAGAAATAATGACTCGTAGCCAGGATTCACCTGCATTTGGTGGATAGAGGTGATATCAGAAGGTCATTTAGAATGAATAATAATAATAATAATAATAATAATAATAAATATATATATATATATATATATATATATATATATATATATATATATACACACACACACACACATATACATATATACACACACACACATATATATATGTTTGTCACTATTTATAGTTGTATATAATATATATATATATACAAATCCTTATATATAAATAAAGGACAAAATCATATATATATAATAATTATGTATATATATGTGTGTATTATATATATATATATATATATACTGATTATATATATATATATATATATAATATATATATATATATATATATATATATATATATATATATATATATAGACAAATATAGATATCTATATATATATATATATATATATATATATCTATCTATCTATCTATCTATCTATCTCTATATATCTAGATAGATATAGTTATATATATCAAATTGAGTTTAAAATAATGTTAATCATAAAAAAAAAAAAAAAACTCACCTTTTAGCCCCAAGGTTTGTAACTGGAAAAGCCTCCCAAGTTCATAAGGCAGAACTCGTAAAAGATTGTTGTTTAAAAGCAATTCCCTGCAAGAACAAAGGAGAGAAATGATCAGCGTCTTGTGTCTCACTTTTATTTACTGATGTCAAAACGCGTCGTCCTCTGTTGCCTGTCAGACACTGCTAAGTGAAGGGAAAGCTTTTCAGTTAAATAATTTGTGTGAACCTCAAACAAGTGGACAAACGTCAGCACGATTTGTTCTCTTAAGGAATTAGACCTCCAAAGCAGAGCCCCTCACTCACCGAATTATTTTATTATTATTTACTACATTCCACCAAACAAATATGACACATAAAATTCATAGTCGGTCTAAAAGTTTCCAAAGTATTAAGTTGCAGTAACTACATGAAAGTCCTCCTGTTCATGTGCTTCCAGTGTTAGTGATGGATGACTAAATCCACAGTCCTTGTTCATCTGAAGCGAGGAGAGACGAGCAGTTTGAGTTCATCCAATCAAAAAGGATGTACTTCAAAGTTTCATCATTTTTGGAGTAGAGAATTCCCTTTTTTGTGTTTCCATGCTGGAGCGATAAAAAACAACGAGAGGGACCGTCCTGATTCTGATTGTGGCCGTTTCCTTTTATATGTGAGGCTCCTGAATTAGAAGTTCATTCGCCTCGTAGCCGAAATGATCACAAGGCAAGTTCTGTTCCGACTCGAGTCGAGACTGTGAACGATCGATAACGTCACACAGCAGCGTGTCACGGTGTCGGGAAATCTCCTGCCTTTTTTTTTTTTTTATAATACACATTGAGAAACGCAGAGGAAAACGTCTCAGTCGGTCACAATCAGAGGTTATTATCACCTCCAATAACTCATTTATGAGTGTTTACACAGAGGTGATTATAAATAACACAAGTTCTGTATCAATGTGATGAAGAACTCTGATTTTTTTTAGTTATTTATTCATACTATTAGAAAGAAATCTCCACTTACTTCACACAGCTAAAGATGGTTTCTCGATTTAATTCACTATTTAATGTCACTATTGAACAACATAAATCTCTACTGAGACGTAAAATGACTGCATACCGGGATTTTAACGCAGCATATTCAACAATTTCACGCATTTTAGTGTCCCCGGGTTATATTGTCTGTGTATTAATGTCCCCTGAAGCCCCTGGAGGCATCTCTCCCGGGCAGGACCGGGCCTACCTGAGAGAGACCATGTTGCCCAGCTCGGCGGGCAGGCTGCGCAGCTTATTGGACGACAGGTTCAGGTAGGCCAGGTGGGGCAGCTTGGCGATGTCCGGCGGGATGCGGCTCAGGTTGTTGTCGTTGATGTGCAGCGCCGTCAGGTGGGTGAGCGTCCATAAGGAGGTGCTCAGGCTCCTCACCCGTCCTGCGTCCAGAGAAAAGCACAGGAAACAACATACCGTCGGTAAGAAAACACTGATTTTATATCCATCGAAAAACCGGGAAACCAAACAGACTAATAAACTGATAGTAAAGGTTTTTATTCTGTGGAAAACATCCTGCTGTTTCCTCTTAAAAAAAATGTTTTAATTTGGGAACTTCTTGTTTTGGAGGGTGGAAAACCTCATGAAACAGAATCATCTTGTGACACAAAAAAAGAAGTATGAAAAGTTTCATGTGGTTTCACAGATCTTCATCATCTCAATTAGGAACCCTTTAACCAACAGCAGCTTGCAGTAAGGCTGCAATGCAGGCTATTTTCATTATTGATTCATCTGCCAAATACTTTTCTTTATCAATCACTTCATCTTTTTTTTTTCCCGTAAAATATATTTTAAAAATGAAAAAACCCAAGGCATTTAAATTAATAAATAAAATCACTTAAATAACAAAATGTTTAAAAAAATGACACTAGAAATTAGAAACTCGCACATAAAAACATTGGAAAAACGTACATAAAAGGACACTGTGAGAGTGAGATATTAAAAACAACAACAAAAACAAGCAACACAGAGAAAAAAAACACCTAAAACGTATTTGATATGTTGCTTCATCTCACTGATTGAATACATTTTTAACTGCTTTCTCTTCAAGGCACTGGGAAAACTGGTCTAATCTTAATGGTTTGTTAGTTGGACTGACCAGAAATCTCGAGCTCGGCCCAGTAAGACTTCTTCCCACTGGCCGCCTCGTCCGCTGGCATGATGGTGTAACATCTGCGGGGATCTGGAGGATCATATTTTTCCTTTGGCATACCTGTTAATCTGAAGAACAAAAGCAGGAAACACAGACGTTATAGTCAGAATTAAGTCCCCAAGAAACACTGAGGTGGCAGCTATTCTCCCTGCACTAAAAAGAGCAGGACAAAAAAATATTAATACTAATTTAAAAAATGTATAAATAAAAGTCACGCCACAGGGCAACTTTTTTTTTTTTTTTTTAATACCATAAATAAATGGTATAAATAAAAGATAAATACAAAAAAACTGTATACCATTATAAAGACTATAATTTAAAACAATACAATTTAAATAAAATAATATTGTTATACTCAGGAAGTGATGAATAAAATAAACTTTTGCATTTTGGCAAGAATAAAAAAAGAAATTCGGTTTCAGTATTAATAACATATTTGGTCGTTAACACAGTGACACAGTTTTAATTATTTTTTTTAAGTTTTAAAAATGGCAGCCATGTTTTGGAAATTGGCAAACGACAGCTGCAAAACATTATACATTATAATGTAATTATAATTAAACATTATATATTTTTATTATTGAGTCATGAGCCAATTCTTTTCTAGATTATTATAACGATAAATGATTTAGGCTGTAAAATGCCACAGCATTTTAATAAAAATGTCAACCACAGTTTCCCAGAACCCACGGTCACGTTTTCAAATTGTTCAACCAACAGTCCAAAACCCACAGATATTAAATTCACATAAAGATATAAAACAGACAAAAAATCCTCACATTGAAGAAACTGGAACCGGATAAAGTTTGGAGTTTATGCCTGATAAATAATCTATACGACTAAACAATAAAAAAAAAAAAAAAACATCTCTACAACAACAGAAAAAGTGTCCTGCAAAATATTTCCCCGGCCATTTAAATATTCAAAATAAAAAGAAGAAAGTGTCTGGTTGAGTCAGCGGCTTCAAACAGCGTTTACCGGCACGCGAAACCCTCGACCAACTCTGAGACAAACCGCGGAGGAAGCACCTGGAGGACAGCTGTGACACGCCAAAAACTGTCCATACATACATATATATATATATATATATATATATATACATACACACACACACACACACACGTATGTATGTATGTATGTATGTATGTATGTATGTATGTATGGGACAGTTTTTGGTGTGTCACAGCTGTATATATATATATATACACATACATACACATATATATATATATATATATATATATATATATATATATATATATATATATATATACATACACATATATATATACACATAATACACCTACACACATATATCTGTATATATATATATACAGATATATGTATCTATGTATGTGCTGGAGAAACGCTCGTATTACAACTGTGACAATTTGAAACGCATCGTCCAGCTCAACATGTGAAATAAATAAGAATAATTTAAAACAATGCAATATAAAATGAAATAATATTATTATATTCAGAATGTGATAAAAAATAAAAAGTTAGCATTTTGGCAAGAATAAAAAAAGATTTTATACATATTTGGTCGTTAACACAGACACAGTTTTAACGTTTTAATTATTTAAAAAAGTTTTAAAAGTGGCAGCAATGTTTTGGAAATCAGCAAACGACAGCTGCAAAAAATTATACATTTTTATTTGAAATGTTCTTCAAATAAAAAAAACATATATATATATATACACACACAAAAAACCTCCAATACAACTTGAGTTATTTTTAATTTCAACTTAAATAGAGCTGGTTTTACACTAACTCTCTGCATGTTTACGACATTATAATAAAATAATAACACCCACTAAAGTAACCAGAAGGGTGCAGACGAATAAATGCATTCAATAGAGGACGTGCAACTAAAACAAGTTCCATTTTCTGTAATATCTATGAGGCAAGGGAGCTTCCTCAGTGTGAGAAATGCAATAAATAAAAAAAGTTTCAAAAGGTTACAGTAATAGTGGAAGTGACAAGGTATTCTGCACTCAATGTTCTTTATGATTAAAAGTTTGGGGAAGACTTGCATAACTTTGTTTACACACTTGTGGGTCACAAGTGAGCGGCTGCGGGCAGAACTACGGCATGCTGGGAGATCTTGCATCACGTGATGAGGTTCGTCAACATGTCTTCGAGGTCACACGAGGATGTGACAGCTCTGTTGCCTTGGGAACCACCTTTAACAAGGCGGGACTTTTTTTTATTTTGTATTTTTAGTTATTTTTAGTAAATGGAAAATATGTAGCGATGGCAACTGCGCCGACAGCTGAGTATCCAAACATGGCTGTAATGTCAAAAGTGACACCTGACAAGCACGTGACGTAACGGGTGGGGGGGGTGGGGGCGTTCAAGAGAAGTCCCCCCCCCCACTCTCCTATCACCTCTCACCAGCTGTCACACCTGGCAGCGAGGTAAACACGCCCCCTTACGGTTATGTCCGTTTGAACGTTCTAACATTTGAAAAACCGTTGAAATGTCGTTTCGAACGGGTCCGACCGCCCGGCGGAGCCTCAAAGAACACGGGCACGGGCAAAGGGCGCGTGCCGCCCGGGCTCACCGAGGCGGACCGCACGAGGGGGGGTTAACGGTAGACAGGAGTCGGCACGCGCGCGGCGGAAGCGAATTTTAACTGTGAAATCTAACCCCCGGGGGGACATCCGGGAAAACGTGTCCGCGGCGTTAGGACAAAGTCAGAGAGGACATTACCTTCATTCGGGAGCGGGAGAAGACGATTTATAGAGGGAATTGGTGAAGACATGCAGACAGCGGCTGTTGAACCCGTTTAGACCCTGAACGTCTCGGAAGCAGAAGGAAGAACAACAAACGCGGCTTCCGCTCGTGCTCGTGCGCACGCCTTGCGCACACGCGGATCCCCCCACCTCGCTCGTGTCAGCGTGTCAAGTTGTGAAAAAATGGGTCTAAAAAATTTTTTAACATGAAGAATAAAATTAAAATTATGCTGTTAAAATTACGTAATATGCTGTCCCTAATTTAAAATAATAAAATAGTGAATACCGCATTTGTCTTAGTTACAAAGTATTAGAAAACTGAAATGAAATATCATTTTAATATTATATATAGATGCATATATATTAGCATGTGCATATTTAGAATATGTAGACGCCACTGCATAATTCGGCCCGCAGAAAATGTTCTTGCTCAATCATAATTTAGTTTTATTAATTCCTCTCTAGATTCTGAAAATGACTAAATATTCCTAAACCTCAAAGATTTTCTAAAATAAGTAAATATTTGCATATCACACGCATGCCGAATATGAAAGTGGACCCTACCAATTATATATATTTACTCAGTATATGATGTAGATTTTAATTATTTTCCAAAAATTCAAGGTAACTATCGAATAAATAGTTTTTTAAGTGGGGATATGTTTTTTCGTCCTAGGTGGAACTGCTGAGCGACTGTCTGTGTTTCGACACGGACCAGCGGCATCCCCAGACATGGCCACCTGCACGCGGACCGTGTGGAAAGGTCAGTTGTTTTTTTGCGAAATGTAGTTAAGTTTAAGTGTCAGTGAGTTTTCAGGTCATGCATATAATAATGAGTGCTTGACAATTATTTAAGTCTTTTATATTTAATTATTGTTTCGGTTAAAAGACCACGAATCCTGTCAGAAATTTGTATACTTTCTATTGTCATCATGCGTATTTAAGAGTTCCAGACGTGGGGCAGCATTACTTAAGATTATATTGTACCCATTACGATTCTTAGATCAATTCGGCATTGATGTTAGTGATAAGGCAGCTTTTAAATACATTAAATTAATCGTTTTGTTAAAGCGTCCTTGAACCAAAACACGGTGATGAGGACTGCTTACAAAAGCCGACGTTTAGTTAAATTAAAGTATTTGTTAGTGAATCATATGCGTGCCGAATTTAAAGTTAACATAAACGGTTAAATCGGGGCGTTAAAAAAATGCTATTTTTTAAAGCGTGTATTTGCTTATAAGGAAGAGTTTATTAAACTGTCAGATTTCTGAACGCAGTTTCAGGGGGTAAAAAGTTGAATAACCAAAAACGGCCGTTGTTATGGACTTTATAAGGACACTTACTTCAGTAATACAGAAAACTATCATCTTATTAAACTCAAACCTTACACACAGACATATTTATTTATATATATGTATTCATTATATATATTTATTTATGAT
This sequence comes from Ophiodon elongatus, assembly GCA_016806645.1. Classification (NCBI taxonomy): domain Eukaryota; kingdom Metazoa; phylum Chordata; class Actinopteri; order Perciformes; family Hexagrammidae; genus Ophiodon; species Ophiodon elongatus. The sequence continues at coordinate 35,404 of JACSYO010000329.1, read as the reverse complement.
AGATAGATAGATCGATCTGTCTCTGCCTGTCCAGGACTGACCACAACACTTCAACCAATTAAAACTTGGTTTAATTAATGTGCTTCGCATCCTGCCACGCCCTCATGCCTAAACATTGCCTTGGAGATAAACCCGTGCCCAAGATTTACAATCTTTATAAACATTTCTCCACACGATTTGACCCATATCCAGCACCGTTTTATTTAGTGAGCCCTACAGCTCCTTTTGTGTTACTTGCCATGTGTCAGCTTTTTTTTTTTTTTTCCTCTTTTCCAGTTTTAGCAGGATGTCAGAGGCAGCTGCTGAGAGCCGGCGGTCCCTCCTACACAGGCGTTTCACCGCATGCACCGAGGAATCCACCCGTCAGGACTTTAGCAGCTTTCAAGTGAGTTTACAGACCTGTCGCTGATTTCTGTGCAGAAGAACCAGTTTGTTGTTCACTTGGCAGATAAAAAAAAAAAAAAAAAAAGGTTGCGGTATAATAGAAATAGTATAAGAGAGTACATAGAGTTTGGCCCGGGTGACCCAAATATTTCTCATTTGTCAGGGCGCTAAGGAAAGACAAGAAAGAGGACAAAGAGAAGGAGGTGAAGAAAGAAAAGACGGTCGTCGTCGACGACAAAGACAGACATAAGCCCTTCGGCAAGACGGCATGGACGCCTGTGGACGACGTGTACGTCATGAGGTACTACCCCCGGACGCTCCACGGCGCAGCAGACGCCGTCGACATGCTGAAGAACTTTCAGAAGTTGGACTTCACTCCCCAACGGCAGCCTGTTTACATCGATCTGAGGCTGGACATGAAACTGGAGAAAAAGGTATCGGCGAATGGAAGTCTTTCCTGCCAGTGTTATTTATGTGGGGGGAGGAAATACGGATGACATGCAGCAAATGTCCAGACTCGGAGCAGGCTGCGCTGCAGTTACATGGTCGGGACGTCCAGACGACGGCTGACCGCCTGCCAAAGTATCTGATCTGCCTGGGGCTCATCGCAGCGGTCCGACTTGGCAAACCCGTCTGCTTCCGCAGGTCTGGGGGATATTCACAGCCTCGGAGCCGAGAAGCTCAGCTTCACTGAGAAACAGCAGTGAGACGCAGAGGAATGGGAAAATAAAATAAACCCCTCGTGAGATTGTTTCCACGTCACAAGAGCTGCTGTTGTTTCCACTTACGGGTCGCTCTCATCCGTCTGTCTCCACAGACCCAATCAAATGTTCCTCTGCAGACCCAATGTTCCTCTGCAGAAAATGTTCCTCTGCAGAACCAATGTTCCTCTGCAGAAATGTTCCTCTGCAGACCCAATGTTCCTCTGCAGACCCAATGTTCCTCTGCAGACCCAATGTTCCTCTGCAGAACCAATGTTCCTCTGCAGAAATGTTCCTCTGCAGAACCAATGTTCCTCTGCAGACCCAATGTTCCTCTGCAGACCCAATGTTCCTCTGCAGACCCAATGTTCCTCTGCATAACGAATGTTCCTCTGCAGAACCAATGTTCCTCTGCAGAAATGTTCCTCTGCAGAGCCAATGTTCCTCTGCAGACCCAATGTTCCTCTGCAGACCCAATGTTCCAATGTTCCTCTGCAGAAATGTTCCTCTGCATAACGAATGTTCCTCTGCAGACCCAATGTTCCTCTGCAGACCCAATGTTCCTCTGCATAACGAATGTTCCTCTGCAGAACCAATGTTCCTCTGCAGAAATGTTCCTCTGCAGACCCAATGTTCCTCTGCAGACCCAATGTTCCTCTGCAGACCCAATGTTCCTCTGCATAACGAATGTTCCTCTGCAGAACCAATGTTCCTCTGCAGAAATGTTCCTCTGCAGAAATGTTCCTCTGCAAACCCAATGTTCCTCTGCAGAGCCAATGTTCCTCTGCAGAGCCAATGTTCCTCTGCAGACCCAATGTTCCTCTGCAGAACCAATGTTCCTCTGCAGAACCAAGAACTAATGTTCCTCTGCATGACCAATTAAGAACCCTCCGGAGAGGTGAAACCCTCACGTGGTGGCAGAATGGTTTTAATACTTTCTGAGCTGGCTCTGTGATCGACATCCCTTCGTTAAATGTTTTTAAACTTTAATAATTGTTTATTTTTCTTTCCCCCACACAGAAAAAAGTCGACCCCTTCGTGAGCACGGTGCACTTACCCCACCCCTTCAAGACGGAGCTGAACACCGTCTTAGTTTTTACCGAGGTGAGGACTTTTATTTTTCTCCCTGAATCTTAATTTCACCGCCGACTGATTGCCTGCTGCTGATGAATTGCTTTAATATCGTCCGAACATGATTCAGATGCTCAGCAGCACTTTTTTTAATTTATTTATTTTTATTTTTTTAATTGCCTGTAACGAATGGGTCTCGGCTGGTTTTGATCGCAGAAACCTACACGAGCAGGGTTTGATTAATATTCCCGTCTGTGAGTCGTAACTTAGACGGTGCACGTTGACGAGCGTGATGAACGACACTGGCGGGGTCCGCCACCCGGATCAGGTTTTTTAACGCGGGCGGCGTCGGCCATGTTTCTCTCTGCAGGATGCGGATCAAGCTCGAGCTGCGAAGGAGAGCGGAGCTGCGTTCGCTGGAGGAGCGGAGCTCATACAGTCGGTGAGTTAATAAGAAATAAAGACGCAGTTACATTTTTATAGTTGTATTTACCGAAGGTTCAGATCAAGTTTTTTTTTTATCATCTTTCTCTGGAATGTAATTTTTTTGCTGTTGTAACAATATGAGCTCGTTACAAAGGCCAAGCAAAGATAAAACACACAAATTAAGACTTTAAGGCTTTTCTGTGATGTAATGCCTAACGGGCTGGAGCACAGTTCACTTATATTCAGCATTAGTTTCATTATTTTAACATGCAGCTTTGCAAACAGTTGCCATTTTGTGATACATACGTTGATATTGTAAAACAATATATATAAATATTATTTAGATTTTCGGCAAACGCAAGATAGAAACACACAAAGCGCACAAAGACATCGTAAAGACGCTAACGAGGGAGAAAAGATGGAACAAATTATGATATAAATACAAATACAGAACTTTAAGATATTCAGGATTTTGGTGCCTGTGTCACCTTTTCCTCTCGGAGTTGAGAGCTGGTTAGTTTTGGGCCGATGGTACAGTTGTATACAGCACAACAGCCGGTGATGTGTAGTTATCTTTCAAAGCTCATAATGAGATCCTCACTCGGAGATCCAGAGTTACACTGGTAACCTAAAGTCTTTGTACAGACCGTTCAATATCTAAACACAACTTGATGTTTAATTTTCGAGGCTACAGTTAGTTTTCTTGAAGTAAAAAAATATTCTGTTAACCTTGAGTGGCCTTCAGTTAATAGTTAATCCAGTTAATAGTTCACTGCATAATATAATATAATATAATATAATATTATATAATATATATTAATTATATAATATATATATATTAATAATATATATATATATTAATTATATAATATATATATGTTAATAATATATATATATATATATTAATTATACAATATATATATGTTAATTATATATATATATTTACAGTGAAGCTGGTTAGCTGCTGTTCGCCGTGTTCATTTATTAATTGGCTGCTAAAATAGTTAACATGAGCTGAAATTTTTGTTAGAAAATCAAATGGGAAGACACACACACACACACACGCACACACACACACACACACACACACACACACACACACACCGGCTTCAAACCCTAAATCTCTCAGCGACTGTTTCCTCCTTTGATTGACTGCAGTTCATTTGCACATTTCCTTTTAATCGAATCCCATTCGATTCATTTCCAGATCTTAGATGACGAGATTTCAGCGGACTTCTACGTCGCGGTGCCGGACATCCTGCCGAAGCTCGTCCCGCTGAAGAACAAACTGAGGAAGAAGTTTCCGAAGGGCAAGAGAGGTACGCCTGGAGGTCGAGGACGATTTTTGTTCTGAAGCCGAGCCTGCAGGATCATGGCTTCTCACGGCTTCTCTCTCTTCCTCTCTCGTCCTCTCTCTCTTCCTCTCTCTCTTCCTCTCTCTCTTCCTCTCTCTGTCCTCTCTCTTCCTCTCTCTTCCTCTCTCTCTTCCTCTCTTCCTCTCTCTTCCTCTCTGTCCTCTCTCTTCCTCTCTGTCCTCTCTCTTCCTCTCTCTGTCCTCTCTCTTCCTCTCTGTCCTCTCTCTTCCTCTCTCTGTCCTCTCTCTTCCTCTCTCTGTCCTCTCTCTTCCTCTCTCTCTTCCTCTCTCTGTCCTCTCTCTTCCTCTCTCTCTTCCTCTCTCGTCCTCTCTCTTCCTCTCTCTCTTCCTCTCTCTCTTCCTCTCTTCCTCTCTTCCTCTCTCTCAGGCTCCGTCGGCGTCCACATTCCCAAGATGGTGGCGTTGTTCAAAACGGGTCACGAGGTCGCGGTGGAGAGCGACCGCTACGTGAGGACGCAGATAGCGACGGTACGGAGCACGGGGAGTGATTGTGTGGAGGTCGACCAGGCGCCCGGTGTCCAGCGGGGAGTCGCAGCTTAGCAAGAAGTCCTGATTAGATACGTTTAAATTTGTATTCCATGTAACTAAAAACCCATAAAGTGTGTGTGCACCCGGTCGAAGATGTTTGGGTGTATTTAGGCATGAAATACAATTTTAGATCAGCATTTTTGTGTGTGTGTGTGTGTGTGTGCGTGTGTGTGTGTGTGTGCGTGCGCGTCCACATTTGAGCTTTCACCGGGATACGTTTTAAATTGCCAAAGATTATTATGTCATTTTAAATTGTAGAAAGCATCAGGGGAGTTTCATTTTTAATGTTTCGTATCATCTTTATGACGTTTTGATCGCAGAAAACACAAAATCAAAATTCACCATTTTATTATTTTTTTTTTTAAAAGGAACGTTTATGTTGTTGGCTGTCAAAGTTCCTCTGACTTATTATATTATACATATTATATCATGCTTTGAAAACACAACCTCACACGATCCATTCGACGGCAGCACATGTTGACTGTAGTTTTATTTACTACGTAGTAAAACTACAGACTAACTGCATATTGTTTATTTGCAGCACTAATGTATTACTTCCTCTCCTCTGCACAGCTCGACATGCTCAAAGAGGAAATCCTGGCCAACCTGCAGACGGTCCTGCTGGAGGTCTGCTCCCACCGCCCGGCTCACATGGGTACGTCCACGGGGAGGGAGAGGGAGAGAGGGAGGGGGGGAGAGGGAGAGGGAGAGGGGGGAGAGAGAGGGAGAGGGAGAGAGAGAGGAGAGAGGGGGAGAGAGAGGGAGAGGGAGAGAGGGAGAGAGGGAGAGAGAGAGAGGGAGAGAGAGGGGAGAGAGGGAGAGAGGGAGAGGGAGAGAGAGAGGAGAGAAAAGAAAAGAAGGGGAAAGAAGGAGAAGAAGAGAGAAAGAGGAGAGAGAGGGAGAGAGGAGAGAGAGGAGAGAGAGAGGAGAGAGAGAGAGGAGAGAGAGAGAGAGAGAGAGAGAGAGAGAGAGAGAGAGAGAGAGAGAGAGAGAGAGGCCAGCTTTTTTTTCCTCCTCCCCTCAGACTCAGTTTCAGATTACAGCTCCGTAGTGAGACGACATGCAGCCGGCCGGCCTTTGTCTTTTTATTTCAGGATTCATTTGGCTTTTTAATTTATTTGTTTTTTACCCTAAAATGAGAGCGAGTATTCCAACACTTTGCAAACCCAAAAATGATCAAATCACATCAGAAATTGTGTATTTTTCATCGCAGCAGACTTTTTTTTTTTATTATTATGCCACACGACACCAACCAGTGGATCGCAGCCTGCAGGAATTAACACGCAGCTCTCTAGGAGGCATTCGAAGATGGTCGGCAACGATATGAAATAATCCACGATTTGGTCGTGAAGGAAGTAAAGAAGTAAAACTAGAGAGCGAGAACATCGTTCTGGTCCTTTTTTTTTTTTTTCCGGAGTGTGATCGTCGGCTGATGGAGCCCCATTAGAGGCCGAGGCTCAAACGATGTGCTCTCCTAATTGATTCTGAGCCGGTCTAAATAAAATGTCATTAACGGCCCTGAAAGTAAAGTGCAGCGCTTTCAGAAATGCTGATTTTTGAGGACGCGGTAAAAACAAAAACAGCGGCCCCTTTGTGACCTGGAAGCTCTCGTATCAACGAGTCTTTACTTTCCAATTTCGTCTCGGAGCTCTGCGGAGGGCCGCGGTGCCTCGTGAACGGGTTTCTTACTCCACTTCGCTTCCTGCAGTTTGCATGAATTAAAAAAAAAAAACCTCCTCGCTCGGGTGGAATTCTTGGACCTCAATCAACGTGTTTTTAATGTCGCCGAATGTTTCGGCTCCCAGATTCAGACCAGACCTTCTGTGGAGACGCACTACCAACTTTTTCTACCAACTTTCATTTAAAAAGATTGTGAGGTGTTTTTCTTTTCTTTCTTTTTTTTAATGCTAGTTACCAAAACAACAGAATAAAGCCTCCTCACTTGAGATGATGTTTAGAGTCATCAGGGCCGAAGCTAATGGCTGCAGCGTGGGCAGGAAACAAGAGGAAACTTCACAGAGAGACGCTACGTGTGGGTGACGAGGGAAAAACAACCCAAGGGGATTATGGGAATTATTCATGACAAGAAGCTGATGAATAAAGACCTGAATGCAGATAAATGTGAGACAACTGAAAGAGATGCTGAAATAGCTGTTCATGAGTTAAAGGTAAATATACGTGGGAGAAATGGAAGACTGCAGGAGATCTGTTTTAAAATAAAAGGGAGACGCGTGACGAGTGGGTGAGAGACGGAAGGCAGCTGTTTAGCATCATGCAAACTGATGCACTGTATTATGTGAGATATATATATATATATATATATATATATATATATATATATTTATTTATTTATTTATTTAATTTTTATATATATAAATTAAATAAATATATATATAAATATAAATTACATAAATAAATATATATTTATTTAATTTTTATATATATTGTTTTATTCTATTTATATTATATATATATATATTTATTTATTTATTTATATATATATATATATATATATATATATATATATATATATATATATATATTAAATAAATAAATATAACGTCTCAAGGCATGTTTTTACAGTCTAGCCCTATAGAAGTGGGGTGGAGAGGTTTATCTGGATTATAATCTAATATATGAAGTTAGATATTGTCCAGTCTGGAGGTTTCTCTGAATGTTGCCACACAAAATAAACTTCTTAGATGATAAGATTCTCCACAAATAAGTTCAGTTCAAATCATTTATTATAAAAAGTAATTTTTACGTTGTTTTGTTCAGTAACTTCTGTACTTAAGTACCTCCGTAACAAACGTACTTTCACCCAAACCCACAATCTTTTTCTAAACCGAAAAGTACTCTTGTGACGTTAAACCTACGTCGGAAGTTTATTTTGAAAAGAGACCGCGTGCGTGTAAACTGTACGTTTCCCTGTGGACAACGGAAGTTTATTTTGAAAAGACGCTATCCGTGTAGTGAGCGTAAACTGACACGCCGCCCCGTCGCGTCCAAAACTGACGCCAGAGGAGAGAATAGAGCAAAACCGCTGGATTCTGAGTCGTTAGCAAGAAGGTGTTTGTCATACTGGACTGTGATTGGCTCCCATCTAGCTCTGATGTCACCAGCAGGTTAAAGTGAGCAGACGAATGTTTAAAAAAACAAAACACCCGGGGCTTAATGTTTGTGAATCAGGCGACGAGTTATTTCTCTGACGTATTGATTTATTCTGTAGATGAGAGAAGAAGCTGCTGTTCTCCCTTTTTTTTAATTATTATTATTAATTTCAGTGTAATGTTTCATTTTGTTTTCACCTTCAGTCTGATTTAATGTGTTTTTTAAAATCTTTTTGTTCGGCTCTTTATCTGTTTTTTTGAAAAGTATTTTAGAAGTTTCCTCTTTTCTTCACACACACACTAAAACTCACACAACTCTTCCTCCTCTTCCTCCTCAGGACCTTTCGTGGAGCGGGCGATCATCGCCAGTCACACCAGCGAAGCTCTGTGGTTCAAGAGCGAAGACGTTTTACCGAAAGCAGCCGAGCAGAAGGACGGCTGACTCGTCCTCGGGTTGTAAATGTATTTATATATATATATATATATATTCTCCGTGTTGAATAAAGTCTTTTGTCCTGAGTTTGGCTCCTGAGTTCTGGTATCTGAAGATCCCGGGAGAGAAAAGGGACCAAACATCACAAGGTGACCGGGAGAGAACGGTGACTTTTATTAATAATCACCCGCAGGAAACGGAGGCTCCATAAATCAGTTGATAACGTTGTTTTACATCTCGAGGTCTGAGGAAATGATTTAAAATAAAACTCTTTACTCTTCTGGCTTTTAAGAATTCATTTATTTTTAAATCCTCTTCCACCAGAGTTCACTCAGAAATGTGCTAATTTTGTCTTTAACTTTTCAATCTAAAATCTATTATATATTTATATATAAATAAATATATATTGACATATATATAAATATATATATCTTTTTAAATAGTTTAATATACAGACTTTTGTGCAAATCATCCAGTAAGTGTTATGATTTATTTATATATATATATATATATATTATTTAGAAATATTTTTCTATTTATATATTTTTCTATATATTTAAATCTTTCTATATATTTATATTTTTCTATTTTTATTTTTATTTTAAATATTTATATATACATACATTAAATATGTATAAAAGGGTAGGCTACTTAGAAGGCTACTTAATTGACTTATCTGGTTAAATAAATGTAAATAAATAATAATGGAAGTGTTTCTGCACAGTTGCAGATCAGGACCAGGCAAAACTAATATTATTAGTATTATATTAATTGTAAATTTAGATTCTCAGCTTTTCTTACAGGTTTTGGGGGTCACGCCGTTACTGTCATTGCTCAGAGAACAAGTACTAGGACAACGAAATGTAGTTCAGCATCTGAACAGAAGTGTAAAAAGAAGCAGTAAAAGTGCAGTGCAATGTTCTAGATAAATAACAGTATGAATATAAATAAGTATGAGTGATGTAAGTAGCATAACAATACATGGCGTGCTGTCACCTGAACACCAGGGGGCAGTGTTGATGCACAGCCAGATCATTGAAGGAATCCTGCAACCTGTTGCATCTGTTCAGTAATATATGACAGGTGATTACTACTAATAAATACTGCTGATTACTACTAATAAATACTCCTGATTACTACGAATAAATACTGCTGATTACTACTAATAAATACTCCTGATTACTACTAATAAACTAATAAATACTCCTGATTACTACTAATAAATACTCCTGATTACTACTAATAAACTAATAAATACTCCTGATTACTACTAATAAACTAATAAATACTCCTGATTACTACTACTAATAATAATAATGATAATGGCAATAGCCGCAGTAACAGTCATAGAAATGTGACTAATAATAACAGTAGCTCTTATCTATCATTTTGGATTTGTTACAATAATATTGTTTTGTCCTGGAAGTTACCTGTATTTAATTTATTATTTGTATTCATATTATCATGATTATTAATTAATTAATTTCACTGAAGACCCATGGATCAAACTGTTAAATATTCAATAAAACTAACGGAAAGAGAAGAACTATGAATTTTAGAAATTTCTTGACATACTGTACTTTTTTTTTATTGCATACTATGGCTTTTTTTTCCCCGACACTAAACTCTTAACTTTTTTCAAGTAAACGTGGTTATTAATTTGTAAATGAATTACCGTAAAAGAAAAATCCTAATTCATAAACTATCTCCCACCCTTTCACTGTGTGTGTTTTACATTTAAAACATCTGGAAGGCTTCAAACGAGGCCTTAAAAAGTTGCTTTAAATGACCTTTAAGTGACCTTGAAAAGGTCAAAGGTCGCATCCCGGAGGAGAAGATTCACGTTGATGTCGCAGAACGTGTAGTTTTCCTTTGTGATATCTTAACCTTCTAAAACATGTGGAGTTAAGCTCATTTTGGCCTCTTTATTAATTCATGTTTAGGATTAACAGCCTGACGTTAAACCAGCTGATCGAAGTTTTATATATTTTATTGAATTTCTTACTTGGTTTAATGATCTTCTAGCTGTGTTTTTGGGTCAAGATTTGCTCTAAACCCTAAAACAAGCATTATTCCTGCTCTCCACACGTCGTCGGGTGTCTCCGTGTGCAGGTTGATATTCAGAGCGGGGTTTGGAGGTGCGTCGGGCCTTTATTGGTCCCCGTGGGGAGATTTAGGCTGTCGGAGGCTTCGGTGAAGAAGAGACGAGCAGGAATGATGAAACGGGCCTTTTGACATCCAGCGGCTTTGGAAAAGTTACGTTCTCGTATCGTTGACCTCCTCCTGATGTGAGGAGAGGAAGTAAAGATGGCCGCCGTGCGTATGGTGAAGCACGTCAAAGGCGACGTTGTGAGTTTGGACCACGTGGCGTTAAAC
>JACSYO010000329.1:17500-20000 GCA_016806645.1 Ophiodon elongatus | reverse complement strand
TTCTTACAGGTTTTCAGTGATTATATATTTGAACTTCTCGGTAAGACGTGGCTTACATTTAACACCGTCATTTAAATGCAACGCTTTTATGTATCTTACGTATCTAAAAACACTTAAATTCTTCATCTTTGGACCTGCAAATCCGCAAATCCATGTTTCCGCGGGGCTGTCGCACTAATTGAAAGCGGTTCCATGTTGAAGGCGTTGGGTTACGTCACCACAGACCAAGCTGACCTGTGAGAGAGATTACAACCTGCATGATGGATCAGTATCTCTGCAGACGCTCACGGTCAGCACACTGCAGACGAACGCCAACAGAAAACAAACCGATGGAGTGAACTCGTCTTGGGTCGACCTGTTGTGCCTTCTCGCCGCTTCCTTAAATATCCAAGCGCGTCTCTGAAAACCGGCCTCTGCGCCTTCTTTCTTTTTCTTTTTCTTTTTCTTTTTTAATATTCACAACTCTGCATCAACTCTAAAAGGTCTGGGCCACGCACAGCTCCAGTATTCCCATCAGAGGAGCTCCAATGCACGAGCCGCTGTCAGGGAGCTGAATCTAAAGCAGCTGTTACTTAACTGACCCGTTCGAGGCTTCGCCGCCCTGCTGCTCAGATCAAATCCCGGGTCGGGTACCGGCAGGTGAACGGGTCGGGTACCGGCAGGTGAACGGGTCGGGTACCGGCAGGTGAACGGGTCGGGCTGCACGTTCAGATATCTGGCAGGTGAATGTTACGTGTGTTTGTTTTTAACCCCCCCTCCCCTCCCCCTAACATCATTAGCATCTTCTCTCACGCAGCTCGGCATCTAATCTGCTGGGCAGCAGCATTTGCTTCAATAAGACTCAAACTTTTATGAAGATGTTCCTCTCCCCCCCCCCACACACACCTCCCGCCTGAACAGAGCACGTTGCCGCCGGCAACCAGAGCGCAGCGGTTATGAAAGTTGAAATGTTATCGACATTAAGCGCTGCCCGATCGGAGGGATGCTGAGATGAAGGGAGGACCTTCTGTTCTGAAGTTCACCTCATGTGTCGCTCCCTCTGTTCACGCTCCTTCACAGCCGACCCAGGTTCTAGTCCCACTCATGACCCAGGTTCTAGTCCCACACACGACCCAGGTTCTAGTCACACTCACAACCCAGGTTCTAGTCCCACTCACGACTCAGGTTCTAGTCCCACTCACGACCCAGGTTCTAGTCACACTCATGGACCAGGTTCTAGTCCCACTCACGATCCAGGTTCCTGTCCCACTCACGACCCAGGTTCTAGTCACACTTATGACCCAGGTTCTAGTCCCACTCACAATCCAGGTTCTAGTCCCACTCACGGACCAGGTTCTAGTCCCACTAACGGACCATGTTCTAGTCCCACTCACGAGCCAGGTTCTAGTCCCACTCACGAACTCCCACTCACGGACAAGGTTCTAGTCCCACTCATGGACCAGGTTCTAGTCCACTCACGGACCAGGTTCTAGTCCCAGTTATGGACCAGGTTCTAGTCCCACTCACGACCCAGGTTCTAGTCCCACTTACGAACTAGGCACCAGGTTCTATTCCCACTCACGGGTTCTAGTCCCACTTACGAACTAGGCACCAGGTTCTAGTCCCACTCACGACCCAGGTTCTAGTCCCTATTTTGGTTTGTAATGAAGCAAGTAGTTGAACGTGCGACTGCACCCAGGGAGCATTGATTTGGTGACTGACAGGTCTAAAGATGAAACACCTGGGCTAAATAAAGTTTTTATTTGAAATGTCTCAGATACATAAAGGTGTTTCATTTAAAGTCTCACCTACAAACTCAAATATAATCCCCACACCATAAACAGTTAGATCTCCCTCGTGACGTAGAACAGGAGCAAACAGCCTCCCGGGTGGAGGTCACATGAAGGTTTTCCTCTACGGAAGCTTCATTCTCTAAAAATCCTTCCTCTAAATGTAAAATGTGGTTAAAAAAAGAAAAATATGTGCAGGCCGACACATTTCCTCATATTTGTGATGTTTCTTTGATGCCTTTTATCCTTCGAGGCTGAGAGGGGAAACTTACTCAGATTATCACACAGCTGATGAGGCTCGATCACGAGAAACACCATCAAAAGAGTTTGATATCTTGAGATCCTGCAACCTTTTCCACCGCGAGCCAAACCTCCGTTTAAAAATTAGACATTTTCAGAATTATAGTGGAAGTTATCCCCCCTCCTCCAAAACATGAAGAAAAATATAAAGTAAGTAAAAGTAAAAGTTTTTACTCACCGAAAAACCAAAAGCTTGAAACTACAAACTCCATACTAGTGTTCCAAATATGTATTCTTAATTAATTAAGAGTCACTCTTTAACTGCACTATAAACAGGAAGTGAACTCTGCACCCTGGAAGTATAAAGTCATGTCAGGAATCTCTTCTGGATTACAGTGACTTCATACTAAAACACTAAAACAATTTAAGAGAGTTAAAGATGTTGTTTTCACAGCTTTCCCTTCTGTGTATCTGCCTTCAGCCGATCAACC
>JACSYO010000329.1:0-15000 GCA_016806645.1 Ophiodon elongatus | reverse complement strand
TTTAACCACTTACGTTTGATCTGTAGAAAGCGGTGTTTGAGATCACAGTCAACATCAGACTCTTTAGATACATATTTTTTACATGCAGAATCAAAGAAAATGAACATTTACCCCAGTTTTAAATACTTCCCCACCTCACCGCTACAGGATTGTGATTAATTCATATCAACTGTCATCTGCTGCTAATAAATTGGAGGCTTCTCTCTGATCACAGCTGCTTCAAGTGAAACTACTTCTCTCTGAACGTTGTGTTTTTTTTAGCCAGTCGTCCAGATAGTTAGATTATAAATCCCCCCACCAGACGGGAGGCGTCATGGTTTCGGGTCACGTTGCTCTATGGAGCTTCTAATCCTAAAAAAAGACGTCATACAGATTAAAGTGGAGGGTCTTTGTATATCCAGTGATGCTCTGAATGCTGTTTCCAGCCTCAAACACCAAACACCGAGCAGCTGGAGGACACGTCAGACGTCTCCTTGTTATCGGTCCAACCAAAAAGCGTTGTGCACTTTACAAAAACACCCTCCCGTGTCTCTCTTAAAAAGCCTTAAACGGGGTTCTCGGGCAGGTACACGGTTTGGTTCCCATGACGAATAATGATGAACGCCTGCTGTGTTGTCAGCATAATTACAGTCACGCTTAAAAAAAAAACATACCTACAACTAACTACCTCTTATCCTGAGAACACATCCTGCCCCCCCCACTCCCCCCGACCCCCGTGTTACTTATCTCCCGGCTTTGAAGGACGGTAATTGTTGGAGCGAGGACGCAAAGAGTGAGGTAAGAGGAGGAGGAGTGGTGGTGGTGGTGAAGGGAAAGGAGGAGGCGGAGGAGGAGGGGGATTGTGGGAACTGAAAAAAAATTAAAAAAAAGGAGAGGGCAGAGAGACAGGTGGGACGTCCCGGCATGTTGGAACACAGAGAAAAAGGCCCTTCTGGAGTTCAAAGTGAAGAACTTCCTCCCCCGACACCTGGAGTGGTGGGCAGATAGGAGCGAATGGAAAATAAAGAAACTCACAGATTAAAGAGCAGAAGCCCTCCGGCGTCTCCGCGTGGTGAAAATAACCACAGGAGCCGAAACAGACTTCTCACCACGTCATCGCCGTCCTCGTTCTTTTTTTTTTATTCCATCAGCTTTTGGGGTTTCGGCTTGTTCTTCAAGGATACATTAAAAGAAAAGTAACAATTACACGTGTGAGATGACAGGCGGATGTAAACGCAGCTTACACGCATATTAAGGTGGTAAAAATGAGGGTTTTTTACATACTTTTCTGAGGTTTCTGCAGTAATTTTAAGGTTCTGGTTTTAAGTTTATGAACTGACATGTTCAGAATCCGGTTTATTGCGAAGTCGGTTATTCACTTAACAAGGAATTTGCTTTGGTGTTTGGTGCATACGATAAAAAATACACAGATGGGAATAAAAACACAGGCAAAGTACTGCAAAAGGTAAAAAAACATAAAAAAAAACTAAAAAAAAAACGAATAGAAACCATTACGTTTAAAAATATGAAGAAAAAAAATACTGTAAAATATACTATGACAAATAAGGACAAGATAATTCTTTATTAGAATTAGAAATCTGTGCAGTTTTGTGCAGCTTGGAGACTCACAGTGGAGAGAATATGTGCGTATGTTATCAGCTTTGTACGTTTCTCTAACTCTTCATACATTTTATTCGACCTCTGCACTGCCCAGCTGTTCCCCTCCACTCTCACCCCGTCCATCAGTTTAAAATCGTCCTTTTTTTCTTTTTGTTTTACGTGTAAACATGTGCAGGGAAAAATATTTCATCCAGGTAAAGTAACTGCAGAATGACACTGATACAGTTCAAATCAGCGGGCTGTGCTTTTTAAAATAAGGTCGGGGGGAGAAAGCTGATTACTGAGCTGCTGCATGCATGTGCAGCTTTACAGTAACCAGGTCACCGCAGTAAACACATTCTCTGATCACCTGCATGGCCTGGTTACAAAAATGTAAATGAGGAGAATGACAATAAAAGAAGATATGGACCCACAGACGGCTGGGGAAACGTGGACGATACGATCGGACTGCTGCTCAAACTTCAAGGCAGCCAATCAAAGTTTCATTTTACAGGCAGGTCGTTACATTTTTTAGGAAATGAATTAGCCGTTACGACCCCCTAAAACAGAATGTCCATCTTTATCCACACTGATGGGAGTTCATAATACCCGTCAGCTCTGCAGACTCCGTGTCAGACTACACGGAGATGTTCGTCAGTTTTTTAGGTGAAGAAACAAAGAAACATATTGATGAAAGCAATGATTGACACTTTGCATGTGTTACAATGTGAGATGGATCTTTCCCCGCAGAGGAAGGTTTAGTTGCTTTGGCTGCATTGATTATTGGTTTTCCGCTGACAAGAGGCCAGAGGAGACGATGTCGGTAGCTAAGTCATTAATCAGCTGTTTATCGCCTCCTGTATCCCGATGAAGCCGATCAGAGACACACGGGAGGTTGAGCTCGTCTCTTCTGGGTGTAAACTCTAAATGGCGTCACCCGCAGGTCATCCCAAACATCCCCATCTTGTCAGCTCATGTCAGCTAAACATGGCTGCCAGCATTGACGGATGACTGATCGGGGTCTACCGGGCACAAGCCCAGGGGCCCAAAGTGTTCTTCACCTCCAAAATGTAAAATAGACACGTAACAACCAAGACTGAAAAATGACCTCAAAGAAACATAAAACCACTACAAAGAGACACAAAAAGGCTGCAAAGAGACACGAAGAGACTCACGACTATTAAAGAGGACAAAACAACCACACAGGGGACACACAATGACCACAAAGAGACACAAAACAACTAAGAAAACGATGCTAAACAACTACAAAGAGACTCAATATTACTACAAAGACTCAAAACAACTACAAAGAGACTCAATATTACTACAAAGACACAAAACAACTACAAAGAGACTCAATATTACTACAAAGACTCAAAACAACTACAAAGAGACTCAAAATGGCTACAAAGACTCAAAACAACTACAAAGACACAAAACAACTACAAAGAGACTCAATATTACTACAAAGACTCAAAACAACTACAAAGAGACTCAATATTACTACAAAGACTCAAAACAACTACAAAGAGACTCAAAATGGCTACAAAGACTCAAAACAACTACAAAGAGACTCAAAACAACTACAAAGAGACTCAAAATGACTACAAAAATATGCGAACCGACTACAAAGAGATACAAAGAAAAACTACAAAAAGGACAAATTATCCACAGAGACACAAAATGACTACAAAGAGACACAAAACTACAACAAAAAGTGGCAACACATGCACAAAGAGACGCAAAATGACTATAAAGAGACACAAAATGAGGCAAAACATCCAAAAACTGAAAGTAAAATCAAAAAGAACAAAGTAATATCCAAAAAAAAGAGGCTAAACAAATACAAAGTGCAGCTCTCGAGAAGCGCTCAGGTGTTTTACTTGGAGAGCAGATACTAGCGAGAGCAGACATTTCCGACCGTGGCCCAACGACGAGCCGAGGGCAGGCGTACCGAGGCGGCGCCCGACGGGCCACCGGGCCCGGTGAGGGACGGCGGGGGCTTCGGCAAAAACATGCAGCTCCACGTCCAAATATATCACCTGTCCCTCGAGGCTTGAATTCCTGGCATTGCGAGTCGGAATCGAAATGTAGGGCACCGCGAGAATAGCACCGAAGGGAGCCGAGGCCCGGAGGCGGCAGCAACCGGGACAGAACTTCTAGAAACCGGCTCACGGTGGCTGAAACATGTATCGTGCAGCTTCTTCCCGTCCCGTCTCGTCCCGATCCTGAACCCTTTACTCCCGATTCAGGTTCGGTACCGAGTCCCCGTCGTCCCCCGTTGAGCATCGAGAAGCTCCAACAGAGGGATCTGAGTTTTACAATATGGTGAACAATAAAATGTAATGAGTTTTGCTGCTTTGCACTTCGGGGAAAAAACCTTAATAAGTTAATTTAAAGATGCATTATTTCTGTGTAGCACCCTGAAACATGTTATTTCATATATCTCTAGCTGGTTTAATACCACTGTGTCCATCATTAATAATTTACTTTCAATGTGTGTTTAGGTTAATTCATATTTTATTACTCCAATATTTGAAAATATTACCTACCTGTTTAAGTATTTATTGTATTGACCCTTTAGAAGAGAGCGCTGTCGCTTTAAGAAAGAGGTGAGAAAAAAGACACCTTGTATGCAAGCTGAAGGAAAAACCATGTGCTCGTGTTGAACTTGGGATTAGTTAATAAAAGTTGCAAAATGAAGATGGACTCGTTCGTGGGCAGTTAATTTTAAGGGTTGAGATCCAGAGGATGAGATTGGCACGTTGGGTTCGAGGCCCCTCGGGGGTCCCTGATGGAAAAAGCCTCCTGAAGCAGGTCTCACACGAAGTGGAGTCCCGGTGGTCTCGGGGGTTTAAGACCCTAAAGTATCTCGAGTGCTACAAACACTTTGGTTTTCCAACGTTTTCAACGTGTTTGACTCCAAATCTGAGAACCGCTAACCTTCAGTCTCATGTGTGTGTGTAGTCAGTTCAAGAGTTAACGGTTAACGTCGCTACAGGCATTAAAATGCCTGCTGTGGAACGGGTGGTTAAATATTTGACAGACAATCACAGTCAAGTATTTTAGTACTAAAAGCAGTTTTTTTGACAGTGAAATAAAAAGTTGCAAAGAAAATCCCCCAAAGCTGCCGATGAAATAACATCTCATTATTAGTTTGTGCACCTCCACCCTTAAAGGGAACCTCCGAGGAGATTTTCTTGCACATTTCCAGTCACCAGTCAGAAGAAAAACAGTCTCAGCTGTACGCACCGTCGCTGCCCGACACGCTTCACAACTTGAATCTGAATGAAAAAAGGTAAAAAAAAAAAGTCAAATTAAAAAGTACAGTGAAGGCAAACACAGCGAGCTATTTTTAAAAGAGCCCATCTCTGACTTCCTCTGGGCCGCGGGGGCTTTATCCTCAGCGGGCGTATTCGTATCTATCCACATTGTGCCCGTTGGGGTTCGGTGGTGAAGTATGGCATTAAAGGCTCTAATAGGATCCGACTGCTGTTGGACAGAATATGTATATTAGCATATATATATATATATATATATATATATATTATTTTTTTTTTTCAGGGCCCCCTTGGTGGATTAGCGCTCAAGCCGTAGTGATAATTCGTCTGTGACGACCGGGTCGCCGCCGACTGTCGTTCACGCCACCGATTTCTCCCCGCGGGGCTAAAAAAAACGACCCATGTGCTCAGAGGAAAAGCTAAATGAGACCTCCTGTCCCACACACCCCCCCCCCCTCCCCACACCCCTAATCCCCCCCCACCCCCCCGAGGGATTAGGACATGCACCGTGAGAGCACTTGAAGGCTGCAGGAGGGAAACAGAAAGAAATGACTGGAGCTGGAGCAAAGTACTGAAGGGGGGAAAAGACGGAGGGGTACAAAAAAGAACTTGCAGAGGACAAAATAAAGGCAGGAGGGATGGGTGTGTGGTGGTACGTCCCGTGAGACTCAACGTCTGTGTCAGCGTTCTCCTCCTTTCAGCCTGATAAGAAATCCTGGATAGGTAGGGTCACCTGACGGTGGAGGGGGGGGCGTGGGGGGGGGGGGACGCCGACTGCAAACTAATGGTGGCGATCCAACAAGATTAAAATCAGGCGACAACCTCCGGCTCTGCCGAGTGAAGCCGATGTGGAAGTGTCTTAAAGCTGCATTCTCTCTCCTGACCACCAGGGGGCGACTCCTCTGGTTGTATAGAAGTCAAAGCTTCATGTGTTAAAGCTGCATTCTCTCTCCTGACCACCAGGGGCGACTCCTCTGGTTGTATAGAAGTCTATAGAAAATGACTCTACTTCTCTCTTGATTTATTCCCTCAGTAAACATTGTAAACATGAGTTTATGTCTCAATCTCTAGTTTCAAGTCTTCTTCAATACAGCATGATGTTCATTTAGTAAATTATGGTCCATTTAGAGTCAAACAGGATGCTTTCGTCAGTCTCTCAATACTTTCTGACTTCCTGTCCGTGTCTATTTTACGATCTTCACGAAACCTAAGTATTTCACCATCTTTTATAAAGAAATTGACACGTGTTGCTGGACGTTCGCAGGAAAAAGCTCGAAAAACTGAAGAGCAACTTTTTTAGTAAGATTTCATACGAACTGTATTTTTGGAACATTTCTGTTTGCAAAGCGCGACTGTTTTTGTATTTTCTCTTCTCTTCTTCGCTTGTCATCGTTCAAGAGTTCAGAGGACGAAGGCAGGACGGACCAATATTTCAACTTCACGGTTTATTGATTATACAAGCACGTTGTGGCATTTATTTTTGCAAAATTAACGATTCTGACTATAAAACAACATAATTATGTATTAAAGTTCTCTTGCTTTGGCACACGTGAAGTAGTTTGTCACAGATAAAAGATGCACGTCAACGTTTCCTTTGTGATTTTTACCGAAGAAATCTTTTTGATGCCCAAGACCGAAAACATTGCAAGTTTGTGCCGCTTGAATTTAAAAGATTTCCCTTTTTACCCGTCTCATACGTGACTCTACAAACATTTTCTATATTAATAATGTGTGTTATTATAATATATATTGTGACGATGGGGCAGTGTGAGAGAGTTGAGTGAATCCTTAGTGATCAGATTGAGATTCGATGAAACTTTTAACCGCTGCCAGCGTTCAAAGGACGGAGTCTTCTTTTAGAAAGATACTTTACTTAGTTGTGATATGATTTCTCCAAACCCCGTTCCCCCCCGCCCCTCCCCCCCCCACCGTTGGCTTCCCCCCTCCGATGTCTGAAGATCCCGCCATAACGAAGCGAGCCGGCCGGCCTCGCCGAAGAATAGCCGGCTCTTCGGAAACACAGAAATAGATCATATGAGGACTTTTCCATTTGTGGCTCCACCATATCTGAATTATTAAATGGCCCGCGGCTGTGAAGTGCCTACACTGGCTGCTCTTTTCAAGATGCTTTTAAAAGCTAAACTGCTTTCTTGCATCTCGAATCCCTCCGTACTTTTGAGCCGGAGCAGCAGTTTCCCATTTGTTTTTGCTCGAGGGAGACACGGGGTAAAGAGCGCGGCGTTAAAACAGTGTTGTCCGTCACGAGGACGGTTTAGGTTGCACGAGAGCATTAAAGTTTCAAGACGCCCACGAGACTTATTCTGTGGGCCGCTACGGGTTTAATTCATGAAATGTTAAAATTCCTCAGACGAAGATCGATCTACGTGCGAATAAAATCTTATCTTTACTTATTATTGGGGTTTTTTCGGCAGAGCCGAATGCAAGCGGGAGATGAGAGTTGCGCAACGTCGTGTGCAGACGTGTTGCAACAGGTGAGAGGGTGAAGCACGAGGCAGGAAGAAGTCCACGCAGCCATGAGTTTAAGGGGCTGTTGGAGATTTATTTATTATTATAATATCAAGCCGCGTTTTCCATTTAATTGACGAGTGAACTTTTGAAATGTTTTAAAACAATGTGTGTGTGTGATGGGATTTTATTTTGAAGTTAAAAAGATTAAAGAAATGAACAAAAGAACATGCAAACTGGGTAAAAACAACAACTAATTTATGAATTTAAGAAGTTTTTGTCTTCCCTTTGAGATTATTATTACATTTCATAGTCCTTTGAAAAACAACTAAGAATGGAGTAAGAAAAGAAGAATATTTTTCTCCTTTAATAGAGTTTCAGAGTGAATAAGGAGCGTTTCCATCAACTGGGTTGGAGCAAATAAACGCAGCTGTGAAGTTTCAACAGAGGTCGACGCTATAGGCTTTAAGCATGGCTGTAATCCGCTAGTAAAAAGGGTAGAAGAAGAAGAAGGAGGAGGAGGAAGAAGAAGAAAAAGGAGAAGAAGAAGAAGAAGGAGAAGAAGAAGAAGGGGAGGAGGAGGAAGAGGAGGAAGAAGGAGAAGAAGGAGAAGAAGAAGGAGGAGAAGAAGGAGAAGAGGGAGGATGAGGAAGAGGAGGAAGAAGGAGAAGAAGGAGAAGAAGAAGAAGGGGAGGAGGAGGAAGAAGGAGAAGAAGAAGAAGAAGAAGCAGGAGGAGGAGGAGGAGGAGGAGAAGAAGAAAAAGGAGAAGAAGAAGGAGAAGAAGAAGAAGGAGAAGAAGAAGAAGGAGGAGGAGGAGGAGAAGAAGAAAAAGGAGAAGAAGGAGAAGAAGAAGAGGAGGTGGAGGAAGAAGAAGAGGGAGAAGAAGAAGAAGAAGGAGAAGAAGAAGAAGAAGGAGGAGAAGAAGGAGAAGAAGGAGAAGAAGAAGGAGAAGAAGAAGAAGAAGGAGGAGAAGAAGGAGAAGGAGAAGAAGAAGAAGAAGGAGAAAAAGAAGGAGGAGAAGAAGAAGGAGAAGGAGAAAAAGAAGGAGGAGAAGAAGAAGGAGGAGAAGAAGAAGGAGAAGAAGAAGAAGAAGAAGAAGAAGAAGGAGGAGGAGGATGAGAAGAAGGAGAAGAAGAAAACTAAAGAGACTAGTAACTGAAAACAAAGATGTCCTTCAGCAGCTTGGTTGGTCTGGGTCATGTCAGCTAGTGTCGGCCATGTTTCATGATAATAAGAATTTGTTCTCAACGACTCGCCTGGTGAAATAAAATAAAATAAAATAATGTTGTTTGGAGACGAAGACGATGAAAATATGTCTCTAACAGCTGATCAGTCGCGTGAGTTCAACTTTCGCTACGTCATAATTTATTTTCCACGAAGAACGTTTTCGAAATACGTTTAGTTTTTTGACAAAGCAAACTTCATGGCACAATTGAGTAAGTTTTATTAAATATCACCGTTTTGCGTGAAGCTCCTTTTTAATGCGTCAATTTCGAAATCCGCGTACGAATTAATACGAATGGAAACCCGGCTTCGGGCGGTGTCCTCCACCTCGGTCGATAAAGTTTCCGTAGTTATCCAGCAGCAATGTTTTCCCCTCGCACATCTTTCGCTGGCCGGCGCATCGTGCATTATTATTATTATATATAATATTATTTTGTCTGCCAGAGCTCTCTGTGTCGTCCCCCCCCGCTGTGTGCCACACTGAAATGATTGAGGAGGCTGTTTCTTTTCCCCGGGGCAGCGCTGATGTTGCATGGGGGGGGGGGGTTTGGGGAAGATGGACAGCCAAGACAAACTGAATGAGGATGGGGTTTATGAGGTGCAGCATCATTTGATTAAAGGCTTTAATCAGCACTTTTGGAAATAACGTCTTCCATCTTTGGCTGTAACGACCCCTCGGAGGGCCCCGCTCCGGTCCTCGGGTCGAGACCCTGTCCCACGCCTCGCCGGTGCTGCCGGCCGCCGCTAAATGAGAGCTCACCATGCTCCCTCAACTGGAACTAAGCCTCCTCCCCCCACCTCCCCCCTCCCCCCCCGGCTCTCTACTGGTGGAGGAAGGAAGGAGTGAAGTGGAGCGACCTTTGGCAAACACCCAGCTGACGGGCTAATGGGCAAACAAACAAGCTAGCTAGCTCCTCTTTCTCATCAACACCCCCTCCGACCCCTCCCACCCCCATTCTCTCTGCTCATCGTCATGTGACCTCCCCCCTCCCTCCCTCCCCCCACCGACCGTTGCAGGCCACCCGCTTGTAGCTTTGACAGTTTCATCGCAGAAGGCCAGGGAGGTCGTCGGCCCTTTTGTCTCTCACTTCATTCAGCGTGTTTGATTCCCGGCTCGCCATTCAAACCGGTTGGCCTCTTATCTGTAAATACCAGCACGCAAACCTCCCCCCCTCCCTCCTTTCTCCCCCCCTGCCCCCCCCCGGTTCGTCTTTCTTTGCTCTGCTTTTCCAGCCCGTCTGTGCCCGCAGGCTCTCGGAGCTACAAGTGTTTAGACAGAGAAGCGTTAAAACTGAGTCTTTGTCCCCGTCGGCTCGCACGGCCGTGTTCACACACGCTGCAGATCACAAACCTCACATCCACGGGGCTCGCTTTCCTTTCCTTTCCTTTCCTTTCCTTTCCTTTCCTTTCCCCTCCCCCCCCCCACCTCAGCCCGGGTTTCCCTCCTGCTTTCTGTCCAGAGTGAGAACATCTTCAGGGACGACGGCTTAAAAAAAAAAATTTAATTCTTTTGTCTGTGAGAAAACACCGAGGGGGATTCAAGTAGCTCTGGAAAAAAAAAAAGAGAGAGGACACAAGGGAGCTATTTTCCTTTTTTTGGAGTTACAGAATCATCTCCTCAGGAGCGCCGTGAGATTTAAAAGTTGTCAGAGATGTAATGTTGTATTCCGCGAATGCACAAAGTTTATGCCAGTTTTTAATTTTTGTCATCTGGGAGACAAGAGCTTCTCAATCAGGTGAAACAAAATAAGGAAAAGGCCTCGTTCATACATCGCTCCAACATGTGAACGGAGCTTCATGCACAGCGGCCTCTCAACATCGGGACTTCTGAAGTTCCCGCAGTGGACTTAACGTCTTTGTTCTTCGTTATCTGGCTTCACATTCTGGGGTTGCTCAACATTTTCAGTCATTTATGCTTAAGAATTAAGAATTAAGAATTGTGAAGTTCTCATTTGTTCATTTCTGGTGGGACATTTGGCAAAAAAAAAAAATTAATTGCAAGAAGAAAGTCTCGAGAAATTACACAAGAAGAACTTTAATAAAACAGTTAAACTCTTTCTATCCATTAAGTGAATCTACTCTAAAAGAAGGAGAATATTCAGCTCAAGGTCAAGTAAATCATTCATACGCCAGCAGCCTGTGATTAAAAACTCCACAATCATCTCTCTGGACCTGAAACCTTCTCCTTGCGGCCCTCTGGGAGGCCCGAGCCGCAGGTTGAGAACCAGCGTGCAAAATATTCACAATTAATCTTAAAAACAACTAAAATAAACATTGTCATTATTGTGGCTTTAGTCAAAAGTCTGTTTTCGTAATGAAAACCTCCACAGCTCGTCTTCAGCCTCTCGAATGCGGAGATTTCCTGCTTTTTTCTGTTTTCTGTGTTGAACTGAATGTCTTCAGGCTCCGGACTCACAACAGAAAACATTTACACGAGAAAATAATCGTCGTTGTAGCCCAAGAGAACCTGATGTTCCTCCTCCTCCTCCTCCTCCTCCTCATCCTCCTCCTCCTCCTCCTCCTCCTCCTCCTCCTCCTCATCCTCAATCTCATCCTCCTCCTCCTCCTCTTCCTCCTCTTCCTCCTCCTCCTCCTTCTCCTCCTATTCCCCTCTTACTCCTCCTCCTCCTCTTCCTCTGCCTCCTCCTTCTCCTCCTCAACCTCCTTCTTTTCCTCTTCGTCCTCCTCCTCCTATTCCTCCTCTTCCTCCTCCTCCTTCTCCTCTTCTTCTTCCTCCTCCTCCTCCTCTTCCTCCTCCTCCTTCTCCTCCTCCTTCTCTTCCTCTTCCTCTTTGTCCTCCTCCTCCTCTTCGTCCTCCTCTTCCTCATCATCCTTCTCTTCGTTGTCCTCCTCCTCCTCCTCTTCCTCTTCGTCCTCCTCCTCTTCCTCTTCATCCTCCTCATCCTCCTCTTCCTCCTCCTCCTCCTCCTCCTCCTCCTCCTCCTCTTCCTCTTCATCCTCCTCCTCCTTCTCCTCCTCCTTCTCTTCCTCTTCCTCTTTGTCCTCCTCCTCCTCTTCGTCCTCCTCTTCCTCCTCCTCATCCTCCTCCCCCTCCTCCTCCTCTTCGTCCTCCTCTTCCTCCTCCTCATCCTCCTCCTCCTCCTCATCCTCCTCCTCCTCCTCATCCTCATCCTCCTTCTCTTCGTTGTCCTCCTCCTCCTCCTCCTCTTCCTCTTCGTCCTCCTCCTCCTCCTCTTCCTCTTCCTCTTCGTCCTCCTCCTCCTCCTCCTCTTCCTCCTCCTCCTCTTCCTCCTCCTCATCCTCCTCCTCATCCTCCTCCTCCTCCTCCTCATCCTCCTCCTCCTCCTCCTCCTCCTCATCCTCATCCTCCTCCTCTTCCTCCTCATCCTCCTCCTCCTCCTTCTCTTCGTTGTCCTCTTCCTCCTCATCCTCCTCCTCCTCCTTCTCTTCGTTGTCCTCTTCCTCCTCACCTCCTCCTCCTCCTCCTCCTCCTCCTCCTCCTCCTCCTTCTCCTCCTCCTCCTCCTCCTCTTCCTCTTCGTCCTCCTCCTCCTCCTCCTCATCCTCTTCCTCCTCCTGCTGGATGTTTTTATTTATTTATTGCCCAACCAGGAAGTGGACCCCTGGTTTAACCACCTGCTGATTATTGACGGATCTGATGAGCGAGTGATCGGTTAAAGAGCTCGGTCTTCATGTTGGGGCGAAGGGCTTCAATGGTTCATGTTTTCTTCCCCTGATTAATCCTCTACAGGAAGTCAGAAAGGTCAAGCTGTTGACTTCTTCATATTTTATCTGAGCGTGCAGTCGAGAACTCGAATATATTATCTTCACAGCGACGTGAGTTATTCATAAAGGGTCCAAAATCTTTATTACTCTCACGCCTGCAAGGAAAATACGTGTCGGTGTGACATCTCACTAAAAGTTACGCTCGTTAACGTGAATACGATCTTTTCAAAATAAAGTTCCGGTTTTCCGGCTTTGCAGCATTTTAATTAACAAAATTTCCACAATTTTCTCAATCGAGGGGAAATTCGTAGTTTATTAGCATGCAGAATATTTGAATAAATTCATTTAACTTGCAATTTTTTACGTTGGAACAACTTCACAACGTGTAAGTAAACTGAAGCAGTAGATATAACTAAACATAAATTAAGACTAATTGTATCGACACAAGGCGGTGAGTTTCCTAGATTTCTTTAAAAAAGTACATTATTCATTCTATACCTTTAGATATTCAAAACACAAATCAAAACCCAAGTGCTTTTAATTTATGACGATTGTATGTTCCATGTTTTTAATGTATAGCTCTTTCATGATGATTTTAATGTTTTGTAAAGTGCCTTTGAGAATTGTGAAAAGCGCTATATAAATAAAATGTATTATTATTATTATTATTATTATTATTATTATTCAACTTTTTGCAGTGAAACAGAAAAGCTCAGATATTTAATTCTGAGGAAGCACATGAAAGCGTTGCTCTGCAACAGATGTCGTGAAGTGAAAACGAAAACCTTCTCTTTCACACGATCAGTTAACAATCTTTAATTCTCCTCCTTAACTTTAGGAAAAGCTCGAGAGCAGAATCGAAGAATCAAAGCTGAGCGGTGGATTTGTCCGAGAGCGTTTCGTGATTATATCTTTGAGTCTGTTGCTCATTACGCTGTCGGCCTCTTATGGAGCCGACGATGACAGACGGATGTTTGCCTCGGGGGAGGGGGAGGGAGGGAGGGGGGAGGGTCGATGACTTCATCTCCCCTCCTTTACCTCGGACCCCACAGCATGCTGGGAGTTACTCTCCTCTCGGCTCCCCGCCCGACTGATAAGAACATTACAAAGGCTGCTGGGTCGATCTCTCCCCAACCCCACAACCCACCACACCCCTGGTCGCTTTTCGCTGATGTTTTTGTTTGCGCCCTCGCGTGGATCGGGAGTTTACCGGGTCACGGGGGCGGAGGGGGGGGGGGGGGGGGGGGGGCGGGGTATTTGCATTTCCCACACTTCCTCGACCGACTCAGAGTTGCTGAGATTTCCAAACAAAAGCTTTTATTTATTCAAGAAGGAGGGACTTGACATTGAGACTCACAAGATGAGTGATGTCAAAAATTCCTATTCATTCACTGTCCTCTACATTATAAACCGTGAGCAGTAACCAGTGGTGTAAGTTAGTATTCACATCCTTTACTGGAGTGAAAGTACTAATACCTCACTGTAAAAATACTCCGCTACAAGTAAAAGTCCTGTGTACTTAAAGTTACTACGAGGAACTTTCATTGTGTTGATTCTGGCGCCCCCTGTGGACGAAAGTGGTAGTGTCTCTGAGCACCAGCAACTTTAAGTAAAAGTATGTAAGTGTAGTCCTGGTCCTCTATAGACCTCAGTGTAGTCCTGGTCCTCTATAGACCTCCGACCCCCAAACCCCACCCCCAAACCAACACCCCCAAACCAACCCCCAAACCCAACCCCCAAACCAACACCCCCTATAGACTTCAGTGTAGTCCTGGTCCTCTATAGACCTCAGTGTAGTCCTGGTCCTCTATAGACCTAAGTCTAGTCCTGGTCCTCTATAGACTTCAGTGTAGTCCTGGTCCTCTATAGACCTCCGTGTAGTCCTGGTCCTCTATAGACCTTTAGTCTAGTCTGGTCCTCTATAGACCTCAGGTTAGTCCTGGTCCTCTATAGACCAGTAACCAGACCACCAGAGAGAAGATGGTCTGGTTCTAGAGAGTTCTTCTTAAAGCTCCTCATCGGAGCCTCCGGGTCGGATTCTGGTGAAACCAGATGACATCATGCAGGTTCACCAGAACCTCCTTCAGCTCAGACTCCAGCAGAGACCAGTCCACCGTGGACAGACCCAGATCCAGCAGAGACCAGTCCACCGTGGACAGACCCAGATCCAGCAGAGACCAGACCCAGATCCGGCTTCACCTGCAGCCCTGCAGCTCCGGACCAATCAACACTAAATGACAGTTCCTTGTTGCAGCTTTAAAGTATTCATGGTGTTTCCCCTCATCTCATTCCATAAGATCCTCATATGATCCATCGTGCTCCGGAGAGACATTTCAAACAAGCTGCTGCTTCTAAACCAGATCTACGTGTCATTTTAAAAGCCCATTTATTTATTTTTTTTACGACTTTTCTTTCAGACGAGTCCTTTTGCCTCTGAAACCAGCGTTATTACATTTGTCTCAATGACAGACGGAAACACTGCTAATCTTCACCTTTCTCAGCCTCTAATCTCTCCAGCGTTTTTTTTTTTTTTTTTTCTTTCTTGCAAAGCTGAAACCGAGCGCTCTCCCCGGTCTGTTTGAATGACCTCTGACCTCTAGTCAGAGAGGGAACAAGCCGCGACTCGTTTTTTATTGCGGGCCGGTCTGCGGTCTGAAAGCCGCCCTCTCTTTTGTTTCCGCCTGTGAAAGGAACTCCGCTGACAGAATTTAACATAACGTGAGGCCTTAAAAGGTTTTAAGTGCCCCGATGGCCTTGTAGTTCT
>JACSYO010000328.1:65000-111442 GCA_016806645.1 Ophiodon elongatus | reverse complement strand
TGTCTCTGTGACGGAGCTGAGTGACGGGCCTGAGACACACTGTGTGTTTGTGTGACGTCTCGATGATGAAGTCTTCATTGATTCGTTCAATAAGTCTTTAATGTCTTGAAGAACTCTTTGACTTCAACGTGTCTTTTCTCTCCTGAGGAAAAGATTTGCTCCGACTAGTTCTACGGACCCTTTCCTGTTCTCTCTACAGCCGCTCACTCTGCAGGACTGCAATGTCACTGAAGAACGTTGACATTAAACCATATTAACCAACCGCCGGTGAGGAGAGACGTTATTGTGAACGTAGCATTCAAGCGCTAAGGGCTGCCTGGCGTCCATGCTTGTCGTGTGTGCGATCCCGGCTCGAGGTCAATGGCGAACCTGAACCAATCGTCTCTGCCTCAACCGGCTACACGTGGCGGGTCTTGCCAAGAAATAGTTACGCGGACGAGTTTAGACGGGAGCTCCGGAGAGGACAGCTGGCTAGTTAGCTAGCTAGCTTGACCATCTCCAGATCTGGCTAGTTAGCTAGCATCTCCAGATCTGGCTAGTTAGCTAGCTAACCACCTGCTCTTTTTTTGGCGGTCTACTAGCGACGAGGAGTTAAGAAGAGGGACCGTAGTCAGATTTTCTGTAACCAGTGTAGCATGAAAGCATGACGGAATTAGCATGGTAGCTAGCTAACTAGCTGGCCGCTAAATGAGTAAAGTTTAACAACCTAATGCTTCCACGCGCTGTTGTCACAGCGTAGGAAAGCACACTGCTATCGCCAGATGAAAACTTTGTCTGCATAATTTTCTGTAACCGGTGTAGCATGAAATCATGGTGCAACCACACAGGAAATATACGTCTACACTTAAGAGGCCGGTTGGATTTGAGTCGGACCTTAATCGATCGTCTCGATCTGACGTCAAAAACGTGAACAACGATGACCTCACGAGATCGAGGCGGCCGCATCTCCTCACCACCTGCTGTAAAACCCCAAGGCATGATGGGAAACTTCCAGAGCTGATTGGTTAGATGTCATGATCTAGACACCTTTTTTTTTTAATACAAGCTAACTAAATGTACTAATGTATATAATCCATGAATCATTTTATAATGCTTGAGGTTACTCTGAAAATAAAAACATGCAACACATCCATAAGGCTGATGTATGAAGGTTTTTGGCCTGAAATGTTTCCTAATTTGCATTTGACTTAAATAAACTTTTTATTTATCCATTAAAATCCTAAACATGAATCAATCCACCTAAATCTGAATTAGTGAGGTTTTTAGGAGACTTTTAAGGGTTAAATTAAGTGTTTCTGTTTGCTGATGAATGAAAAGAAAAACAGAAATAAAACCATTTTAGGAGCAACAACAGATCAGTTTTCACTGTTGGAAGGAAATACTGCACTACAAAAGGACTTTGCATCTGTAACACACACACACACAGACACACACACACACTCACACACACACACACACACACACACACACACACTCACACACACACACACACACACACACACGCTGGCTATTTGGAAACGTCGCAGTAACACACAGGACTCATTATTCACACCAAATATTTCTGTTTTTATCCTCCTACGTCTCTGTTTCTCCCAAAACTGTCAAACCTGAGAGTCTTTTAATTTGAAAAACAGGCACAGTAATTTAACTATGACATGTTTAACTTTGAAGGGGAATAAAACTTTAAGACATCGGAGCCACGGGGGACTCCTGGTGATCGGGAAAAATAAATGTTTAACACGATTTAGATTTTAGAGAGGAAAATATGAAGAAAAAAATAGTATGACGTATTACAGTTTGTTTTCTCGCTTTAACGGAAGGTAATGTGGGCGTGGTTTATAATTGGATGTGCTCTGCAGAGGTGATGCTACAGACATCACTTCTCTAAAAGCCAGCGGACAGTGAGCTGATAGTAAAGACTTCTCTCACCTGACCATAAATACCATGGCTTTGCCTCAACCAGAGTTTCATGTGAGTCGTCTGAGACACGACACAGACCAAGAGGGGTTACGTGTCATCTGGAGAGATAAGGGCTTCAAGAGCCCAGGCAAAGAGTCTCTGCTGTGGTGGAGTCTGCATGTGGAGCCTGATGAGATTGAGTCAGCTGAGAAGAGGCTCCTGGAGAACTCCTTGGTGAAGGAGAAGACCCAGATGCTGAACTTACTGGGGAAGTTTGCCACTTCTCCAGCCTTCAAGAGGACCTCCAGGATCGGATCGTACCGCTTCATCTTCCCCGTGAAGGAGCTGCTGGAGGAGCTGCTGGAGGAGCTGCTGAAGGCCTACAGCGAGCAGGTAGGGGTCTGGTAAAGAACTCATCCAGATGAGTTCTTAAAACATCCCAGAAATACATTCTATTTTAATTAATTATTAGGGCCCGAGCACCGATGTAGTTGGAGTGAAATTTGATAGGTTTATGTTTCGTGATGAGAGGTACAAATAATCCTCTTGGCGGTATGCCTTAAACCAGACAGGAAGTTGTTGTAACTCGGCCGTACATCATCTAATCTGCTCCATATTTCTCATATGTCATGACATCCTGACCCTGAAGACATCCATAGGATCATTTAGAATCAAAGTCATAGCGCCACCTAGTGGCAACCAGAAGTTAAATGTTTCATACTTTTATACCCTACTCCTCACAGATTGATCAGATCCCTCTCAAATTTTGTCAGGAAAGCCGTAAGACCTTGATAATGCTTCCTGGTGAAGCTTGAAATAATTCCTTGAAGGGCGGCGACATGGCTGAAATTTTATCCTTCGCCGTGATGAATAAACCGATATATAAGCATAATATTAAGTTTTTAGTTAAAAATAAATGTTTACAGTCTTTCATCTAAAATAGTAGTCAGAGATACACTCAAAACTTTCAATGTTTAAGCCCCTGCTAAATTACTTGATGACGCCGCTGCTCCACACATGAAATATCCTCTAACCCGCGTATGCAGTCTGATGGTCGAGCAAGTTCCAGGACGCGTCAACCGCCTCGACGTACACAGAGGTACAAGGGCCCGACCAATGCTGCTTTAATTATTATTATTATTATTATTATGATTATTATTGTTGTTGTTGTTATTATTGTTGTTGTTATTACTGCTTTAAACACACAGTTAACTATCAACAGCAGTTATTTCCTCAGTTCATTACAGAGACTTTGATGGGTGAATTGTTCATGCGCAGTGTTTCGTTCCATTGTTTACAGTTCTGCTCCGGTAAGACGCCCGTCATGAAGGTGGATGCGACTCACCTGTACAGACAGCAGGTGATGTACGCTGTGCTGGTCCACAGCCCGGACGATCAGGAGTTCTCAGATTATCCTTTGCTGCCCGCCGACGACCCAGACGCTGTCTGCTCTTACAATGGAGGACACTTCATCTGGAGGCCTGAGGCCATGACTGATGGTCATCAGTAAGTACTAACCACAGACACTCAAAGGTCCTACTGTTACTACAGACACTGAACTAACAGACACTGAACTAACAGACACTGCATAGCTGCAGTAATAATCGGCCTTAAAGCTGAAATTAGGGTTCAAATGTTTGTTTGTCTCTGTTTTCTTTTGTCAGCTTACTGAAACGTGATGAAAAAAAGATGGAAGCTCAGCCTGCGGGTCACCCTACACGCCCAAACTTTTATGTGTGGGATCATGTCGCCGTCGCCCTGCATGTGAAGGACCAGGTACTTTCACCACTTCTTCTCACTCTTAACAGTCCCATCCCATTTTTAGTCTTCGTTGTTTAGTGTTTTCTGTCCAGATCCACTTGGATCCCAGGTCCCAAGTGGATCTGCAGGTTCGTTCATGACGGACTTATGTACATTATGTACGTCAGTTTGATTTTATTCCTGCAGCTTTTCTCAGGTGAAATGTGACATAAATAGTTGCCAACATCTGAACTTCAGTGTTTTCCATCTTGTCCTTCCCTCTACCTTTTATTTTTATGTGACATGTTATATGATACTTTATCAATAAATACTTTGAAAACACAGTAAAACACACACACATCCAAACAAGAGACGGCAGGAGCTGAGCTGAACGTGAGGATATTGTGATGTATACAAATAAATGTTCAATTTGAATTCCATTAACTCCAACATGACTTGAACGCACCGTTAGCCACGCCCGTTATCAGAGCCTCATCGGAGCTGAAATGATGAAGTACACATGTCTCTGCAGTACATAAGTAGACACTGATCTCAGAATATTTACTGGGTTCCACTGTAAATACACTCTGCATTTATAATATGAGTAAATTTAACCTGCAGTTGTTCTGCTTTTGCTGCTTTAGGTGCTGAAGTTTGATCGCGGCAAACTGAGAAAGAATCTGAAGTTCTGCAGCGCAGACGAGGAGGTAAAGTTACCTGGTGCCACATTTGAGGACTTCGATGTAGCTGAAGAGATTGTCAGAGAATTGTGGCCCGACAACGCCTCACCGCTGGAGAAAGACGAAGAGAAAAAGTAATTAACTGTCAAATACAACAGAATAAAGTAATATATACTGTATTCAAATCAGAGTCAGCAGTATTCTTTTTATTGGAAATGTGAGCTTGAGAAACAATAGCAGGGTCGTATGTGTATAAAGGTAGATTCATATAGGTGCATAGAGGTCAGTGTCTCAGCCTCACATCCTGCCTTTACCTGGTAAACACTTTATATACCACACACTACAAATACTCTGTTACAGTAAAAGTACTTATACCACACTGTAAAAATACTTTGTTACAGGAAAAGTACTTATACCACACTGTAAAAATACTTTGTTACAGGAAAAGTACTAATTACACACAGTACAAATACTGTTACAGAAAGTACAGATACCACACAGTAAAAGTACTTTATCACTGTAAAAGTATCAACCCCATAGTGTAAAAATACTCTGTTACAGTAAAAGTACTAATACCACAGTGTACAAATAATTTGTTACAGTAAAAGCACTAATAACATGGAGTAAAAATACTCTGTAGCAGTAAAATAACTAGTAATACACTTTCAAAATACTCTGTTCCAGTAAAAGTACTAAAGTACAAATACTCTGTTCCAGTAAAAGTACTAAAGTACAAATACTCTGTTCCAGTAAAAGTACTAAAGTACAAATACTCTGTTCCAGTAAACACTGAGAAATGGCGTCACGATGACGGAGAGCCCAAAGTGACACTAGATGACTTTAAACATCAAAATAGTTTCACTTTCCTTTTTCTTTTGTTTTAACTCTGCTTTTAAACATTTTGTGTGCAAAACATTTGAAAAGTAATGAAAATGAATGCAGTGCAGTAAAAAGTACAATATTTCCCTCTGAGATGTAGTGGAGTATATGTAGCATGAGAAGTAAAGACAAAGTACAAGTACCACAAATCTGCACTGAAGTGGAGTACTTGAGTAAATATACTTAGTTACATTCCACCACAGCAGTTTGTTTCTCGCCTGAAAGGACGAAGAGGAAGATGATGAAGGTCTGAGGCGTAGACCTTGCTATATTCATGAATTCATTTTAAATGAATGCCCTGAAGATACCAGAACAGCCCCAACAAAGTGTGGTCAACGCATGATTCAAAACTTTCCTACGATTGGGTTATTGAGAGCAACTACAAAATGAAATCTAATCCACAGAATGATGGGAACCCCTTAAAAATGCATAATTCACCATGCAAACAGGTCCTAAAATGACCAACAATTCCAAAGCAGAATATGAATTCCCCACGGAGAAAATTAGACTTAATGTACTCTTGTGATCAATCTTTAAAATGTAACTTCAAAATGTTTTATATGATTAAAGATTAGATAAAGTAAACGTGTTGCTAATAATGCAGTCCGTGATATTAGTGCATGCAGTGCATTGCAGTTAAAACATAATTCTCATTTAAAGTTGCCATGATTATTTGTATAATATTGGTATCACAGAGAAATGTCTAAATATTAATAACATTAAAGAAACAAAGGAAATCTTTGTGGTAAAAGAAAGACTCATTCGGTGAAAGAATAGGTGGAGGCAGTTCCACTATATCTTGAAGTCCCTTCTTGTATAGGTAGACATCACTCAAAGCTGCAAGTCCCCTCTTGGTAATTTCTTTAAAAAAAATAATTAAAAGGCACATTTGCACTAATATACTGGGTAAAGACATTAAAAGTTATATATATAATATACGTCTACACTTATGAGGCCGGTTGGATTTGCCACTTGTGTTTGACGTTCTCGTAGGAGGCGGAGCTTGAGATGGAGAAGCAGATGATGAAGACGTTGGTCTGCGGGCAGGCGCACTCACGCACACACACACACACACACACACACACACACACACACACACACACACTCACGCACTCACGCACACACACACACACATACTCACACGCACACACACACACACACACACACACACAAACGGTCAGAGATTTGTGTGTCTGAGTAAAACTGAATATCAGAAACTAACAAACAGATTTCGACCAAATTTCCCCTCAATGTTTACGTATTAATCATTAATGAAAACAGTTTGAAACTTTATTGAACTCACGTACACAGACAGACAGACAGGCAGGCAGACAGACAGACAGACAGACAGACAGACAGACAGACAGACAGAGAGACAGACAGGCAGACAGACAGACAGACAGATAGACAGGCAGACAGACAGTGTTGAAACAAATTGAATAGTAACAAAACAAATCAAATAGTCGATCGACAGTAAAATGATCTGCAACAATAATCATCATTTAAACACACTCACATATTGTACTTTATACTGTATCTCAGAGGTACATGTTGTACTTTATACTGTATCTCAGAGGTACATGTTGCACTTTATACTGTATCTCAGAGGTACATGTACTTTATACTGTACTACATCTCAGAGGTACATGTTGTACTTTATACTGTACTACATCTCAGAGGTACATATTGTACTTGATACTGTACTACATCTCAGAGGTACATATTGTACTTTATACTGTACTACATCTCAGAGGTACATATTGTACTTTATACTGTACTACATCTCAGAGGTATATATAATACTTTTTACTGTACTACATCTCAGAGGTAAATATAATACTTTTTACTGTACTACATCTCAGAGGTATATATAATACTTTTTACTGTACTACATCTCAGAGGTGCATATAGTACTTTATATAGTGTATTAGTACTTTAAATGCAATAATGGATCTGAATACTTCTTCCACAGCTGCATTAACAATAAATAAACCATAAATGATCTGAATAGGTGTCACCTGTCTTTGTTTACCTTCAGTGAGTCTGATTGGTTCACTCGCTCCGCTCCGGCTGTCAGAGACACTTCGGTCTTCGGTTTGTTCAGAGACACGTGACGTCCCATCGTCTGACTGCAGGGGGAGATAGAGGGGGGGGGAGGGGGGGGGATTTGTGTTTATGTAAATGATCTCTGCAGAAGGACACGATCTTCAAACAAAACAGAGATGTTAATCTGCTCTCACTCAGACACACTGATTTGAATATTTGAATACCAAGACCATGTCCAAGCCACCAAATGTGAGTCTAAACCACCAAGGTCATCTCTGAGTCATCCAGATTATGTCCAAGTTGTCCATATCCCGTTAAAAGTCCCCGAGGTCATGTCCGAGCCACTTGGTTTCTGTCCAGGTCACCAGGGTCGTGTTCAGGGAACCAACTCAGGTTTGACTCTCTGAGGTCATGTCCCAGTCACCAAGTCATCGAGCTGGAGTCACCAAGGCCATGCCCAAGCCACCAAGGCCATGCCCAAGCCACCAAGGCCATGTCCAAGCCACCAAGGCCATGTCCAAGCCACCAAGGCCATGTCCAAGTCACCAAGGCCATGTCCAAGCCACCAAGGCCATGTCCAAGCCACCAAGGCCATGTCCAAGCCACCAAGGCCATGTCCAAGCCACCAAGGCCATGTCCAAGCCACCAAGGCCATGTCCAAGCCACCAAGGCCATGTCCAACCATGGAGACACTTTGGAAAAGAAGCGTGGCCATACCGCGGTATGGCCACGCTTCTTTTCCATATAAATAAACCTAATGTCACAAGACACTGTAAGAAAACTCTTCAAAAATTATTAATTAAATAACTACATAATAAAAAAATTATAGTACAAGTACCACAAATCTGCACTGAATTGGAGTACTTGAGTAAATATACTTAGTTACATTCCACCACAGCAGTTTGTTTCTCACCTGAAAGGACGAAGAGGAAGATGATGAAGGTCTGAGGCGTTCGACAGCGGCGAGTCGAGACGGCGGCCATCCTGTGAGTGTGTGTGTGTGTGTGTGTGTGTGTGTGTGTGTGTGTGTGTGTGTGTGTGTGTGTGTGTGTGTGTGTTCATTGTCCAGTTAAAGGACAACACAGTGTGTCTCTGTGACGGACCTGAGTGATGGGCCTGAGACACACTGTGTATTTGTGTGACGTCTCGATGATGAAGTCTTCATTGATTTGTCAATACTTCTTTAATGTCTTGAAGAACTCTTTGACTTCAACGTGTCTTTTCTCTCCTGAGGAAAAGATTTGCTCCGACTAGTTCTACGGACCCTTTCCTGTTCTCTCTACAGCCGCTCACTCTGCAGGACTGCAATGTCACTGAAGAAAGTTGACATTAAACCAGCGTGGCCATATTAGCCAACCGCCGGGGAGGAGAGACGTTATTGTGAACGTAGCATTCAAGCGCTAAGGGCGGCCTGGCGTCCATGCTTGTTGTGTGTGCGATCCCGGCTCGAGGTCAATGGCGAACCTGAACCAATCGTCTCTGCCTCAACCGGCTACACGTGGCGGGTCTTGCCAAGAAATAGTTACGCGGACGAGTTTAGACGGGAGCTCCGGAGAGGACGGCTGGCTAGTTAGCTAGCTAGCTTGACCATCTCCAGATCTGGCTAGTTAGCTAGCATCTCCAGATCTGGCTAGTTAGCTAGCTAACCACCTGCTCTTTTTTTGGCGGTCTACTAGCGACGAGGAGTTAAGAAGAGGGACCGTAGTCAGATTTTCTGTAACCAGTGTAGCATGAAAGCATGACGGAATTAGCATGGTAGCTAGCTAACTAGCTAGCCACTAAATGAGTAAAGTTTAACAACCTAATGCTTCCACGCGCTGTTGTCACAGCGTAGGAAAGCACACTGCTATCGCCAGATGAAAACTTTGTCTGCATAATTTTCTGTAACCGGTGTAGCATGAAATCATGGTGCAACCACACAGGAAATATACGTCTACACTTAAGAGGCCGGTTGGATTTGAGTCGGACCTTAATCGATCGTCTCGATCTGACGTCAAAAACGTAAACAACGATGACCTCGCGAGATCGAGGCGGCCGCATCTCCTCACCACCTGCTGTAAAACCCCAAGGCATGATGGGAAACTTCCAGAGCTGATTGGTTAGATGTCATTATCTAGAAACTTTTTTTTTAATACAAGCTAACTAAATGTACTAATGTATATAATCCATGAATCATTTTCAATGCTTGAGGTTACTCTGAAAATAAAAACATGCAACACATCCATAAGGCTGATGTATGAAGGTTTTTGGCCTGAAATGTTTCCTAATTTGCATTTGACTTAAATAAACTTTTTATTTATCCATTAAAATCCTAAACATGAATCAATCCACCTAAATCTGAATTAGTGAGGTTTTGAGGAGACTTTTAAGGGTTAAATTAAGTGTTTCTGTTTGCTGATGAATGAAAAGACTATTTCGAAACGTCGCAGAAACACACAGGACTCATTATTCACACCAAATATTTTTATCCTCCTACGTCTCTGTTTCTCCCCAAACTGTCAAACCTGAGAGGCTTTTAATTTGAAAAACAGGCAAAGTAATTTACCCATGACATGTTTAACCTTAAAGGGGAATAAAACTTTACGACATCGGAGCCACAGGGAGTAAATAAGAGGTAAATCTGTATTTGTACAGTGTATTAGTACTTTAACTTCAGTAAAGGATTTGAATACTTCTTCCACCGCTGCATAAACAATAAATAAACCACAAATGATCAGAATAGGTGTCACCTGTCTTTGTTTACCTTCAGTGAGTCTGATTGGTTCACTCGCTCCGCTCCGGCTGTCAGAGACACTTCGGTCTTCGGTTTGTTCAGAGACACGTGACGTCCCATCGTTTGACTGCAGGGGGAGATAGAGGGGGGGGGGGGGGTTGTCCTCCGTCAGTATTTGTGTTTATGTAAATTATCTCTGCAGAAGGACCCGATCTTCGAACAAAACATAGATGTTAATCTGCACGCTCTCACTCAGACAAACATTGATTTGAATACCAGCGTGACTCTGACTGGATATTTTTAAAGTCACAGTCAGTTCTCATGAAATGTTCTCATAAAGTGCCCATGTGATGCCTTCAAGACCCTGAAATGTATTAAACACGGTCAGTTTCAAAACTTTATTTTCATTGACGTGACAGAAAGCCATGTCCAAGTCACTAAGGCCATGTTCAACCTGTATGGCCACGCTTATTTTCCATATAAATAAACCTAATGTCACAAGACACTGGAAGAAAACTCAGTGTGTCTCTGTGACGGAGCTGAGTGACGGGCCTTAGACACACTGTGTATTTGTGTGACGTCTCGATGATGAAGTCTTCATTGATTCGTTCAATAAGTCTTTAATGTCTTGAAGAACTCTTTGACTTCAACGTGTCTTTTCTCTCCTGAGGAAAAGATTTGCTCCGACTAGTTCTACGGACCCTTTCCTGTTCTCTCTACAGCCGCTCACTCTGCAGGACTGCAATGTCACTGAAGAACGTTGACATTAAACCATATTAACCAACCGCCGGTGAGGAGAGACGTTATTGTGAACGTAGCATTCAAGCGCTAAGGGCTGCCTGGCGTCCATGCTTGTCGTGTGTGCGATCCCGGCTCGAGGTCAATGGCGAACCTGAACCAATCGTCTCTGCCTCAACCGGCTACACGTGGCGGGTCTTGCCAAGAAATAGTTACGCGGACGAGTTTAGACGGGAGCTCCGGAGAGGACAGCTGGCTAGTTAGCTAGCTAGCTTGACCATCTCCAGATCTGGCTAGTTAGCTAGCTAACCACCTGCTCTTTTTTTGGCGGTCTACTAGCGACGAGGAGTTAAGAAGAGGGACCGTAGTCAGATTTTCTGTAACCAGTGTAGCATGAAAGCATGACGGAATTAGCATGGTAGCTAGCTAACTAGCTGGCCGCTAAATGAGTAAAGTTTAACAACCTAATGCTTCCACGCGCTGTTGTCACAGCGTAGGAAAGCACACTGCTATCGCCAGATGAAAACTTTGTCTGCATAATTTTCTGTAACCGGTGTAGCATGAAATCATGGTGCAACCACACAGGAAATATACGTCTACACTTAAGAGGCCGGTTGGATTTGAGTCGGACCTTAATCGATCGTCTCGATCTGACGTCAAAAACGTGAACAACGATGACCTCACGAGATCGAGGCGGCCGCATCTCCTCACCACCTGCTGTAAAACCCCAAGGCATGATGGGAAACTTCCAGAGCTGATTGGTTAGATGTCATGATCTAGACACCTTTTTTTTTTAAATACAAGCTAACTAAATGTACTAATGTATATAATCCATGAATCATTTTATAATGCTTGTGGTTACTCTGAAAATAAAAACATGCAACACATCCATAAGGCTGATGTATGAAGGTTTTTGGCCTGAAATGTTTCCTAATTTGCATTTGACTTAAATAAACTTTTTATTTATCCATTAAAATCCTAAACATGAATCAATCCACCTAAATCTGAATTAGTGAGGTTTTGAGGAGACTTTTAAGGGTTAAATTAAGTGTTTCTGTTTGCTGATGAATGAAAAGAAAAACAGAAATAAAACCATTTTAGGAGCAACAACAGATCAGTTTTCACTGTTGGAAGGAAATACTGCACTACAAAAGGACTTTGCATCTGTAACACACAGACACACAGACACACACACACACACAGACACACACACACACACGCACACACACACACACACACACACACACACACACGCTGGCTATTTGGAAACGTCGCAGAAATACACAGGACTCATTTTTCACACCAAATATTTCTGTTTTTATCCTCCTACGTCTCTGTTTCTCCCCAAACTGTCAAAGCTGAGAGGCTTTTAATTTGAAAAACAGGCACAGTAATTTAACTATGACATGTTTAACTTTGAAGGGGAATAAAAGTTTAAGACATCGGAGCCACGGGGGACTCCTGGTGATCGGGAAAAATAAATGTTTAACACGATTTAGATTTTAGAGAGGAAAATATGAAGAAAATAAATAGTATGACGTATTACAGTTTGTTTACTCGCTTCCACGGAAGGTAATGTGGGCATGGTTTATAATTGGATGTGCTCTGTAGAGGTGATGCTACAGACATCACTTCTCTAAAAGCCAGAGGACAGTGAGCTGATAGTAAAGACTTCTCTCACCTGACCATGAATACCAGAACCAACACCAGAGGACAGGAGTACCAAGAAGCTGAAAAACAGCACTTGAAGCTGAATGATTTGAAAGTGAAAGAAGGAGTTGATAGAGGTCACGACAACCTCTTCAAAGATACCATCCCGGCATGGCCTCATCCAGAGTTTCATGTGAGTCATCTGAGACACGACACAGACAAAAAGGGGTTACCTGGCATCTGGAGCGATGAGGGCTTCAAGAATCCGGGCGAAGGGTCTCTGCTGTGGTGGAGTCTGCATGTGGAGCCTGATGAGATGGAGTCAGCTGAGAAGAGGCTCCTGAAGAAGACCTTCCCGGACCGGACGGAGGAGCAGGCCCGGATGCAGCCAAGCTTCCTGGGGAAGTTTGCCACTTCTCCAGCCTTCAAGAGGACCTCCAGGATCGGATCGTACCGCTTCACCTTCCCCGTGGAGGAGCTGCTGAAGGCCTACAGCGACCAGGTAGGGGTCTGGTAAAGAACTCATCCAGATGAGTTCTTAAAACATCCCAGAAATACATTCTATTTTAATTAATTATTTGGGCCCGAGCACCGATGTAGTTGGAGTGAAATTTGGTAGGTTTATGTTTCGTGATGAGAGGTACAAATAATCCTCTTGGCGGTATGCCTTAAACCAGACAGGAAGTTGTTGTAACTTGGCCGTACATTATCTAATCTGCTCCATATTTCTCATATGTCATGACATCCTGACCCTGAAGACATCCATAGGATCATTTAGAATCAAAGTCACAGCCCCACCTAGTGGCAACCAGAAGTTACATGTTTTATACTTCGGTTTGCCACAATTAGGAGGTAAATCAGATCCAACTAAAAAATGTTCCACACAAATGTAAGGTGTCTATAATGCCATCCCCCAAATCATTTGATCTTTTGTGGAACGCCGTTGCCGTGGCGACGCACCCTTCGCCATGAAAAACAAAGGTGTTTTTGAGGGGCTAAATATCCTCAAAACAAACCCAAACACAGCACACACATTTAAAGTCCTAAATGTAGTTATCAAATGTAATTTTAATGCTTCAGAGTGGCAATTTGGCTCGATAGCGCAAAACTGTCCCAACGTAGACATGCTTGATGAGAGTCATGGCTTGAAGACTTCTGCATGCCAATATTAACTCATCGTCATTGCGCCACCGACTGGAAAACCATGGCCATACGCAGGGTTTCAGAAATACAGAGGTCCAAACACTGAGCGCACTAGCGGAGTTCAGGGTGAGACCTTCTGCAGCCCATACATGTGGTTTCCCTTCTCTAAACATATATATTCTTAAATGTTTTTGAGAGCTAAAATTAGCTGACAACAGTTTTAAAGCCATGTCAGTAGGCATCACTATAATTGACCTGAAAAGCAGTAAATGATGAGATTCAGGTTGGATGTTGCAGTGAATGATCTAAACTACATTCTGAAAATGCAGAAGAGGCTAAAACTGTTAACAAAAGAACAACAAAACATCTAAACATAAAGTTCACAGTGTTTAATTTAAGTGCTTGAATAGCATTAAATTTCTCTGTACTCACTGCACGTACTTTTCCTCACCTGTCTTCACCAACATGTATTACTATATATTACTATATATAACTATATATCACTATATATAATTATATATTACTATATATTACTATATATTACTATATTACTGTATTACTGTATTACTGTATTACTATATTACTATATTACTGTATTACTGTATTACTATATTACTGTATTACTGTATTACTATATTACTGTATTACTTTATTACTGTATTACTATATTACTGTATTACTGTATTACTGTATTACTATATTACTG
Source organism: Ophiodon elongatus (assembly GCA_016806645.1). Lineage (NCBI taxonomy): Eukaryota > Metazoa > Chordata > Actinopteri > Perciformes > Hexagrammidae > Ophiodon > Ophiodon elongatus. The sequence continues at coordinate 97,248 of JACSYO010000328.1, read as the reverse complement.
TATTACTATATTACTGTATTACTGTGTTACTATATTACTGTGTTACTATATTACTGTATTACTATATTACTGTATTACTGTATTACTATATTACTATATTACTGCCAGACCCTCCAGCCGAAACACACAGTTGGTTTAGAAACCTGCATTTACTTTGACAGTCTGTTGTGTTACAAACACAAGAGCACATTCACACATATTATGTTTTTAGTTAAAAAATAAATGTTTACAGTCTTTCATCTAAAATAGTAGTCAGAGATACACTCAAAACTTTCAATGTTTAAGCCCCTGCTAAATTACTTGATGACGCCGCTGCTCCACGCATGAAATATCCTCTAACCCGCGTACGCAGTCTGATGGTCGAGCAAGTTCCAGGACGCGTCAACAGCCTCAACGTACACGGAGGTGCGAGGGCCCGACCAATGCTTCTTTAATTATTATTATTATTATTATTGTTGTTATTATTATGATTATTATTGTTGTTGTTGTTATTATTGTTGTTATTACTGCTTTAAACACACAGTTAACTGTCATCAGCAGCTCTTTCCTCAGTTCATTACAGAGACTTTGATGGGTGAATTTTTCATGCGCAGTGGGTCATCCAGTAAAACCTGTTCCATTGTTTACAGTTCTGCTCCAGTAAGACGCCCGTCATGAAGGTGTATGCGACTCACCTGTACAGACAGCAGGTGATGTACGTTGTGCTGGTCCACAGCCCGGACAATCAGGAGGAGTTCTCAGATTATCTTGAGCTGCCCACCGACGACGAAGACGCTGTCTGCACTTACAATGGAGGATACTTCATCTGGAGGCCTGAGGCCATGTGTGATGGTCATTAGTAAGTACTAACCACAGACACTCAAAGGTCCTACTGTTACTACAGACACTGAACTAACAGACACTGAACTAACAGACACTGAACTAACAGACACTGAACTAACAGACACTGCATAGCTGCAGTAATAATCGGCCTTACAGCTGAAATTAGGGTTCAAATGTTTGTTTGTCTCTGTTTTCTTTTGTCAGCTTTGAGTTGGTCCTGAGACATGATGAAAACCAGATGGAAGCTCAGTCTGTGTGTCAACCTGAGTGTATCCCTGAGTGTGATCGTTGCCGTAAGTTATATGTGTGGGATCGTGTCGCCGTCGCCCTGCATGTGAAGGACCAGGTACTTTCAACACTTCTTCTCACTCTTAACAGTCCCATCCCATTTTTAGTCTTTGTTGTTTAGTCTTTTCTGTCCAGATCCACTTGGATCCCAGGTCCCAAGTGGATCTGCAGGTTCGTTTATGACGGACTTATGTACATTATGTACGTCAGTTTGATTTTATTCTTGCAGCTTTTCTCAGGTGAAATGTGACATAAACAGTAGCCAACATCTGAACTTCAGTGTTTTATTCCTGCTGAACCCCCATCTTGTCCTTCCCTCTACCTTTTATTTTTATGGGACATGCTATATGATACTTTATCAATCAATAAATCCTCTTAACGCCAACATGACTTGAATGCACCATTAGCCACGCCCGTTATCAGAGCCTCATCGGAGCTTAAATGATGTACACATGTCTCTGCAGTACATAAGTAGACACTGATCTCAGAATATTTACTGGGTTCCACTGTAAATACACTCTGCATTTATAATATGAGTAAATTTAACCTGCAGTTGTTCTGCTTTTGCTGCTTTAGGAGCTGAAGTTTCATCCCGGCCGACTGAGAGAGAATCTCAAGTTCTGCCGTGTAGAAAAGCATGAAGTGATGGATGATGACGAATCTGATGGGGAGGTAAAGTTACCTGGTGCCAAATTTGAGGACTTCGATGTAGCTGAAGAGATTGTCAGAGAATTGTGGCCCGACAACGCCTCACCGCTGGAGAAAGACGAAGAGAAAAAGTAATTAACTGTCAAATACAACAGAATAAAGTAATATATACTGTATTCAAATCAGAGTCAGCAGTATTCTTTTTATTGGAAATGTGAGCTTGAGAAACAATAGTAGGGTCGTATGTGTATAAAGGTAGATTCATATAGGTGCATAGAGGTCAGTGTCTCAGCCTCACATCCTGCCTTTACCTGGTAAACACTTTATATACCACACACTACAAATACTCTGTTACAGTAAAAGTACTTATACCACACTGTAAAAATACTTTGTTACAGGAAAAGTACTTATACCACACTGTAAAAATACTTTGTTACAGGAAAAGTACTAATTACACACAGTACAAATACTGTTACAGAAAGTACAGATACCACACAGTAAAAGTACTTTATCACTGTAAAAGTATCAACCCCATAGTGTAAAAATACTCTGTTACAGTAAAAGTACTAATACCACAGTGTACAAATAATTTGTTACAGTAAAAGCACTAATAACATGGAGTAAAAATACTCTGTAGCAGTAAAATAACTAGTAATACACTTTCAAAATACTCTGTTCCAGTAAAAGTACTAAAGTACAAATACTCTGTTCCAGTAAAAGTACAAAAGTACAAATACTCTGTTCCAGTAAAAGTACTAAAGTACAAATACTCTGTTCCAGTAAACATTGAGAAATGGCATCACGATGACGGAGAGCCCAAAGTGACACTAGATGACTTTAAACATCAAAATAGTTTCACTTTCCTTTTTCTTTTGTTTTAACTCTGCTTTTAAACATTTTGTGTGCAAAACATTTGAAAAGTAATGAAAATGAATGCAGTGCAGTAAAAAGTACAATATTTCCCTCTGAGATGTAGTGGAGTATATGTAGCATGAGAAGTAAAGACAAAGTACAAGTACCACAAATCTGCACTGAAGTGGAGTACTTGAGTAAATATACTTAGTTACATTCCACCACAGCAGTTTGTTTCTCGCCTGAAAGGACGAAGAGGAAGATGATGAAGGTCTGAGGCGTAGACCTTGCTATATTCATGAATTCATTTTAAATGAATGCCCTGAAGATACCAGAACAGCCCCAACAAAGTGTGGTCAACGCATGATTCAAAACTTTCCTACGATTGGGTTATTAAGAGCAACTACAGAATGAAATCTAATCCACAGGATGATGGGAACCCCTTAAAAATGCATAATTCACCATGCAAACAGGTCCTAAAATGACCAACAATTCCAAAGCAGAATATGAATTCCCCACGGAGAAAATTAGACTTAATGTACTCTTGTGATCAATCTTTAAAATGTAACTTCAAAATGTTTTATATGATTAAAGATTAGATAAAGTAAACGTGTGGCTAATAATGCAGTCCGTGATATTAGTGCATGCAGTGCATTGCAGTTAAAACATAATTCTCATTTAAAGTTGCCATGATTATTTGTATAATATTGGTATCACAGAGAAATGTCTAAATATTAATAACATTAAAGAAACAAAGGAAATCTTTGTGGTAAAAGAAAGACTCATTCGGTGAAAGAATAGGTGGAGGCAGTTCCACTATATCTTGGAGTCCCTTCTTGTATAGGTAGACATCACTCAAAGCTGCAAGTCCCCTCTTGGTAATTTATTTAAAAAAAATAATTAAAAGGCACATTTGCACTAATATACTGGGTAAAGACATTAAAAGTTATATATATAATATACGTCTACACTTATGAGGCCGGTTGGATTTGCCACTTGTGTTTGACGTTCTCGTAGGAGGCGGAGCTTGAGATGGAGAAGCAGATGATGAAGACGTTGGTCTGCGGGCAGGCGCACTCACGCACACACACACACACACACACACACACACACACACACACACACACACTCACGCACTCACGCACACACACACACATACTCACACGCACACACACACACACACATACTCACACGCACACACACACACACACACACACACACACAAACGGTCAGAGATTTGTGTGTCTGAGTAAAACTGAATATCAGAAACTAACAAACAGATTTCGACCAAATTTCCCCTCAATGTTTACGTATTAATCATTAATGAAAACAGTTTGAAACTTTATTGAACTCACGTACACAGACAGACAGACAGACAGACAGACAGACAGGCACACAGCCAGCAACAGCAGACAGACAGACAGGCAGGCAGACAGACAGACAGACAGACAGACAGACAGACAGACAGACAGGCACACAGCCAGACAGACAGACAGACAGACAGACAGGCAGACAGACAGTGTTGAAACAAATTGAATAGTAACAAAACAAATCAAATAGTCGATCGACAGTAAAATGATCTGCAACAATAATCATCATTTAAACACACTCACATATTGTACTTTATACTGTATCTCAGAGGTACATGTACTTTATACTGTATCTCAGAGGTACATGTTGTACTTTATACTGTATCTCAGAGGTACATGTACTTTATACTGTACTACATCTCAGAGGTACATGTTGTACTTTATACTGTATCTCAGAGGTACATGTTGTACTTTATACTGTATCTCAGAGGTACATGTTGTACTTTATACTGTACTACATCTCAGAGGTACATATTGTACTTGATACTGTACTACATCTCAGAGGTACATATTGTACTTTATACTGTACTACATCTCAGAGGTACATATTGTACTTTATACTGTACTACATCTCAGAGGTATATATAATACTTTTTACTGTACTACATCTCAGAGGTAAATATAATACTTTTTACTGTACTACATCTCAGAGGTATATATAATACTTTTTACTGTACTACATCTCAGAGGTGCATATAGTACTTTATATAGTGTATTAGTACTTTAAATGCAATAATGGATCTGAATACTTCTTCCACAGCTGCATAAACAATAAATAAACCATAAATGATCTGAATAGGTGTCACCTGTCTTTGTTTACCTTCAGTGAGTCTGATTGGTTCACTCGCTCCGCTCCGGCTGTCAGAGACACTTCGGTCTTCGGTTTGTTCAGAGACACGTGACGTCCCATCGTCTGACTGCAGGGGGAGATAGAGGGAGGGGGAGGGGGGGGGATTTGTGTTTATGTAAATGATCTCTGCAGAAGGACACGATCTTCAAACAAAACAGAGATGTTAATCTGCTCTCACTCAGACACACTGATTTGAATATTTGAATACCAAGACCATGTCCAAGCCACCAAATGTGAGTCTAAACCACCAAGGTCATCTCTGAGTCATCCAGATTATGTCCAAGTTGTCCATATCCCGTTAAAAGTCCCCGAGGTCATGTCCGAGCCACTTGGTTTCTGTCCAGGTCACCAGGGTCGTGTTCAGGGAACCAACTCAGGTTTGACTCTCTGAGGTCATGTCCCAGTCACCAAGTCATCGAGCTGGAGTCACCAAGGCCATGCCCAAGCCACCAAGGCCATGTCCAAGCCACCAAGGCCATGTCCAAGCCACCAAGGCCATGTCCAAGTCACCAAGGCCATGTCCAAGCCACCAAGGCCATGTCCAAGTCACCAAGGCCATGTCCAAGCCACCAAGGCCATGTAGTCACCAAGGCCATGCCCAAGCCACCAAGGCCATGTCCAAGTCACCAAGGCCATGTCCAAGTCACCAAGGCCATGCCCAAGCCACCAAGGCCATGTCCAAGCCACCAAGGCCATGCCCAAGCCACCAAGGCCATGTCCAAGTCACCAAGGCCATGTCCAACCATGGAGACACTTTGGAAAAGAAGCATGGCCACGCTTCTTTTCCATATAAATAAACCTAATGTCACAAGACACTGGAAGAAAACTCTTCAAAAATTATTAATTAAATAAATACATAATAAAAAAATTATCGTACAAGTACCACAAATCTGCAGTGAATTGGAGTACTTGAGTAAATATACTTAGTTACATTCTACCACAGCAGTTTGTTTGTCACCTGAAAGGACGAAGAGGAAGATGATGAAGGTCTGAGGCGTTCGACAGCGGCGAGTCGAGATGGCGGCCATCCTGTGAGTGTGTGTGTGTGTGTGTGTGTATGTGTGTGTGTGTGTGTGTGTGTGTGTGTGTGTGTGTGTGTGTGTGTTCATTGTCCAGTTAAAGGACAACACAGTGTGTCTCTGTGACGGAGCTGAGTGACGGGCCTTAGACACACTGTGTATTTGTGTGACGTCTCGATGATGAAGTCTTCATTGATTCGTTCAATAAGTCTTTAATGTCTTGAAGAACTCTTTGACTTCAACGTGTCTTTTCTCTCCTGAGGAAAAGATTTGCTCCGACTAGTTCTACGGACCCTTTCCTGTTCTCTCTACAGCCGCTCACTCTGCAGGACTGCAATGTCACTGAAGAAAGTTGACATTAAACCAGCGTGGCCATATTAGCAAACCGCTGGTGAGGAGAGACGTTATTGTGAACGTAGCATTCAAGCGCTAAGGGCGGCCTGGCGTCCATGCTTGTTGTGTGTGCGATCCCGGCTCGAGGTCAATGGCGAACCTGAACCAATCGTCTCTGCCTCAACCGGCTACACGTGGCGGGTCTTGCCAAGAAATAGTTACGCGGACGAGATTAGACGGGAGCTCCGGAGAGGACGGCTGGCTAGTTAGCTACCTAGCTTGACCATCTCCAGATCTGGCTAGTTAGCTGGCATCTCCAGATCTGGCTAGTTAGCTAGCTAACCACCTGCTCTTTTTTTGGCGGTCTACTAGCGACGAGGAGTTAAGAAGAGGGACCGTAGTCAGATTTTCTGTAACCAGTGTAGCATGAAAGCATGACGGAATTAGCATGGTAGCTAGCTAACTAGCTGGCCGCTAAATGAGTAAGGTTTGACAACCTAATGCTTCCACGCGCTGTTGTCACAGCGTAGGAAAGCACACTGCTATCGCCAGATGAAAACTTTGTCTGCATGATTTTCTGTAACCGGTGTAGCATGAAATCATGGTGCAACCACACAGGAAATATACGTCTACACTTAAGAGGCCGGTTGGATTTGAGTCGGAATGAATGCCCTGAAGATACCAGAACAGCCCCAACAAAGTGTGGTCAACGCATGATTCAAAACTTTCCTACGATTGGGTTATTAAGAGAATTCATGCAATCAACTTCAAATTTGGTCAGAATGATCTGAAGACCTTGATGATGAAAAGTTATCAAAATGGCGAGTTGTCTTTGAACGGCCTTGACGTTGCGGGGCTCCAAGTATACGCCCATTTCTTGCGGTTCGCCACAAAAGTGGAAGTTGCTGTAACTCCAAGGTATATAATCCAATTTGCCCCAAATTTCTTGTGCATGATGGTAGTTAAGACCTGAGCGCATTTCAATGCAAAAAGTTTCACAATATCAGAGCGCCACCTACTGGCAAAAGTAAATGATAAGTTTTATACTCTGATCTATTCCTCCTAGCACATTCACCAGATCCCTTTCACATTTGGTCAGAAAAGACTTAAGGCTTTGATAATGCTTCATTGTGAAGATTGGAAGAATTCGTTAAAGGGCGGCGATGTTGCGGCTCTGAGAATATTGATCCTTTGCCGTGAACGAATAAACCGATGTAACTCGACTCCACATGATCACATCCTTTCCAAATTTAACATGTTTGATGAGACTCCAGGCTTGAAGACAAGTGCAGTCCAATTTTTAATCAAAGTCATAGCGCCACCTACTGGTAACAGGAAGTTAAAGCCTCTATACTTTGGCCTGTTTCTCTTAGTAGGTAAATCAGATCGATATCAAATTACTACCACACATATGTAAGAAGTTCATAATGCCAGCTCACAAAGCTTTTGAGCTTTCGTGTAACGCCGTTGCCGTGGCGACCCATGCTTCACCGTCAAAAACGAATGCGCTTTTGAGGGACTAAACATGCTTGAAAGAGACCAAAACATAGCACACACATTTAATGACCTAAATGTAGTTATGTGATATGTTTGGATTGCTTAAATATTAGGAATCAGCTCGATAGCGCCCCCTACAAAATGTCAACAAAATTCCGACAAAGTTCGACAAAGCAGCCCTCGCAGTACGTTTGACAAAAATATACCAAATTTGGTAGGTGTATGTAACACATGTAAACTTACAAATAAGTCTCTTGGGACCATGCTCCAAACCGTATCAGAAGCCGGCCATTTTGAGTTTTACATGAATTGCTCATGTTGTTGCGTTGTCCGATGGTCGCAGACATTCTCGCAAAGGTGCGAGGACCCGTACATCGCTTCTTGCAGCTTTAATTATTATAATTAGAATTATAATTATAATTATTATTATTATTATTAATAATAATAATAATAAACACACAGTTAACTGTCAACAGCAGCTCTTTCCTCAGTTCATTACAAAGACTTTGATGGGTGAATTTTTCATGCGCAGTGGGTCATCCAGTAAAACCTGTTCCATTGTTTACAGTTCTGCTCCGGTAAACCGCCCGTCATGCGGGTGTTTGCCACCCAACTGTACAAACAGGAAGTGATGTACGCTGTGCTGGTCCACAGCCCGGCCAATCAGGAGGAGTTCTCAGATTATCCTTTGCTGCCCGCCGACGACCCAAAGGCTATCTGCACTTACAAGGACGGACACTTCATCTGGAGGTCTGAGGCCATGAGTGCGAGTCATTAGTAAGTACTAACCACAGACACTCAAAAGTCCTACTGTTATTACAGACACTGAATATACTGCATAGCTGCAGTAATAATCGGCCTTATAGCTGAAATTAGGGTTCAAATGTTTGTTTGTCTCTGTTTTCTTTCATCAGCTTTAAGTTGGTCCTGAAACATGATGAAAACCAGATGGACGCTCAGCCTGCGGGTCACCCTAAATACCCTGAGTATTATGTGCGGGATCATGTTGCCGTCGTCCTGGATGTGAAGGACCAGGTACTTTCACCACTTCTTCTCACTCTTAACAGTCCCATCCCATTTTTAGTCTTTGTTGTTTAGTCTTTTCTGTCCAGATCCACTTGGATCCCAGGTCCCAAGTGGATCTGCAGGTTCGTTCATGACGGACTTATGTACATTATGTACGTCAGTTTGATTTTATTCCTGCAGCTTTTCTCAGGTGAAATGTGACATAAACAGTAGCCAACATCTGAACTTCAGTGTTTTATTCCTGCTGAGCCCCCATCTTGTCCTTCCCTTTACCTTTTATTTTTATATGACATGCTATATGATGCCTGTCACTCAGAATATTTACTGGGTTCCACTGTAAATACACTCTGCATTTATAATATGAGTAAATTTAACCTGCAGTTGTTCTGCTTTTGCTGCTTTAGGTGCTGAAGTTTGATGCCGGCCAACTGAGAGAGAATCTCAAGTTCTGTAGTGCAGAAAAATCGGGGGTAAAGAAACCTGGTGCCACATTTGAGGACTTCAAAAAAGCTGAGGCGATTGTCAAAGAATTGTGGCCCGACAACGACTCACCGCTGGAGGAAGACAAAGAGAAAAATTAATTAACTGTCAAATACAACAGAATAAAGTAATATATACTGTATTCAAATCAGAGTCAGCAGTATTCTTTTTATTGGAAATGTGAGCTTGAGAAACAATAGTAGGGTCGTATTGTTCCAGAAAGTACAGATACCACACAGTAAAAGTACTTAATCTCTGTAAAAATATCAACCCCATAGTGTAAAAATACTCTGTTGCATTAAAAGTACTAATACCACAGTGTAAAAATAATTTGTTACAGTAAAAGTACTAATACCGCACAGTATAAACACCCTATTACAGTAAAAGTACTAATAACATACGGTAAAAATACTCTATTACAGTAAAAGTACTAATACCACAGAGCAAAAGTACTTTATTACTGTAAAAGTACTAATACAATGGTGTAAAATACTTTGTTACAGTAAAAGTACTACGACCACAGTGTACAAATAATTTCTTAATGTAAAGGTACTAATACCACACAGTATAAATACTGTGTTACAGTAAAAATACTAATAACATGTAATAAAAATACTCTGTGGCAGTAAAATAACTTGTAATACACTTTCAAAATACTCTCTTCCAGTAAAAGTAATAAAGTACAAATACTCTGTTCCAGTAAACACTGAGAAATGGCGTCACGATGACGGAGAGCCCAAAGTGACACTAGATGACTTTAAACATCAAAATAGTTTCACTTTCCTTTTTCTTTTGTTTTAATTCTCAGGACGTACGACTGATCTTAGGCCCAACGAGGAATCCGTCAACAAAATAAAGCCGAGAAGCGGTTCGAAGTTTAAGTAAAAAAGAGTTTACTTTTGATTGAAAGCAATTACACATTAAATCACACAATACAAATAAATAAAAAACTAAATATCCCATGGAATAGAGTTCAGCTGTGCTCTGCTCAACACTGACCACACCAGAACTCTAAGGTTATGTACTGCCGTAAAGTCCACATATTTGCCATACGTTAGCAACACGTTTCATACAGGGATTGGCTTATGACCTCGATCTGCTCCACCTCCAACTTCCGGGATCCAGCTCTGCATCTCCTGATGCAGGTGCCTCATTATTTCAAAAAGGAGTAGACCGTCAACCTGTTATCTTTGGTTTGTCAAAAGGGAGTCGGTGGCCCCCCGGTGAACTTCATTTTCATGGTCAACTTATTATCTTTAGGTTTGTTACTTTAAACGAATATACCACAAAGCGCTATTATTATACGCACATCTAGTAAGTTTTGGAATATAACACATCTAGTAAGTTTAGATTTGGTTTTAAACATTCTTCAAGAAAACAGATTATAATTCACACTGATTATCACTATAAGCGCTTTAAGGCACAGTTTTCTCACAAATTCCCCCCTTACTCACTATTAATAGTGAGTATTCTACTCCCCGGAGAACACTCTATGATCGCAGCAGGCTTGGAACGCCGAAGCTTTTTAATCACCTGCTGGCCAGATCGTGCCCTCCCTAGTTACACAGTTGTGTCTAGCAATGGGTCAACTTTCTCAACATCATCTAATAGCATTTGATTTCCCTCAATAGTCATTTTGCTCAGCGCGGTGTCAGTTAACCTCTGCAGGAGTCCTCGGAAAGGATCAAGGCTGTAGCAACAACACAAAGAGTGGTTATTATGGACAGAATTGCACTTTTCCATTTGCCAAACATACTGTCCAACCATCCGGTGAGTGGATCCTCAACCCCAGAGTTCTCAGCTAGCTCATGGCTGAGAGCTGTCAGTCCGGCCAGAGCTTTGGTCACCGATCCATCAGGGGCTGTGTTGTTCGGGATGAAAGTACAACAGGCAGATCCAAACATTTTGCAGACTCCGCCTTTCTCCACTAGAATCATGTCCAAAGCTATTCTATTCTGCCAGGACATTAGACTAGTTTTATCAAGCTGCTCGTGAAGTCCTGCTATGGCATCACGAGTAAATAAAAAAAAAACGCTGCTGGTTGTAATATGTATAGTTGATCCAATCGACACTTTTGTTTATGGTAGACCAACAGAACAGTACTGATTCAACACCTGCACCACTTTGCCCTATACTCATCTGGTACTCCACTTGGAACTCCGATGGCATCAATATAGACAGACGGACTGAAGATTCCTGATGGTGAGGTCAGCTGTCCCCTGGTTCTGTGGCGACCCACTTCCTGGGCGGCTTGCATTGTAATGCCGTCCATGAGTAATGCATAGAAAGGCATCACCAGCTGTATGAGAGCGCATGTGCCACTCAACTGTTTTGGAAGTTTCGACAGAAGCCTCTTACCTCCACAGAACCACCAGGTGTCAGCTCTGGGTGTAGTCTGGTGTTCAAACCAAGATTTCTCGTACCCATCAGTCGTCTGTGTAATATTAAACGTCTCATTACACCATTGCAGAGTTCCCACAGGAGTCCCCTCAGCACAGTACCTAGTGAAACAAGTACAATTTGCTGAATAGGGAGAGAAATAAAGTGGTATTGGGTCAACACTGGTCCGAGCAGGTGGCAACAAATAGTGTAAGGCAGTACAATTACTTTTGCTAGGTGGTCGAGGAGAAGAAAACAACTGTAAAGCACATCTGAGGCCTATAGGGTTATTATATGGTGATAATCGGAATTGTTTCCAGCATTGGTCTGGATGGGGCACAAGGTACACAGTTAGACAAGTGGATTTGCGTCTTCCCCTCCTCTTTGGTGACTGTGGCTGTGGTGCTGTGGCTGCGTTTTAGGATGGTGGAGTCCTGTGTGTTCCCTAGCGATTGCTTTTTTAGTGGCGTCTTTAAGTGTGTCCAAATGTTAAGATTCCCACCTTTGTATCAGTCCCACTATGAGTAAGGTTACTAAAGCTAAGAAACACAGGGTTCCTCTTAGTCCACATAATCCTGGATGTCTAAATGGGTGCCACGGCCTAGGTGGCGCCATATCTAGTGGTTAACCGGTTTCTACTTTCAAACCCGACACTGAGCTCCCTTCTACAGACACTCCTTAAGCCCCTGGGTGTTGATGGTTTCTTCACTGGTTTGAGACGGGTGTCCATAGGGGTGTCACCCCTTTGGTGCATGCCAGGTCTTTTGCTTTGCGACGTTAGTGACGACCCAATCTCCTGGTTCACCGTTTGGACTAGATCAAACTCGACCTGAGTGGGGGATAACAGAAGAAGTAATCTCTTTTGTTTTTAACATTTTTGTCATATATTCTGCGGTGTTTTCTCCCATGTGCTCACTCATCCTGTCTAACAAACGGTCTAAGCTCGGTAAGATAGTAAGGTCTGCATTTTAATAGCTCAAAAGGTGAGAGTCATCTACTGCTAGTCAATATGTGCATACTAAACATTACCGTAGCCAAACATTGTATTTTATTGTGCCATTTATTCGTTCAATCAACCCTGCTGATTGTGGGTGATAGGAGCAGTGATACCTCGTATTCATTCCATAAACCAGCAGCTAGATCCTTGTACACTCCCTAAAAAGACCTTGAGTTGTGATTATTTTGTCCAAACTAACATTTCTAAGGTCAAAAATGTACTTTCATATTAAACTTTAGCTTACTTGTAATTTATCATACCATAGAATAATATCTGTTCTGTTGTAGAAAGCAGGGATTTTTCTCATAAGGACTATTAGCCTGTGTGTTCCGTCCACAGTCTTCACCGAATAAAACCTCCAGATTAAACCAGAGTGGTTTCGGACCATTTTCTGCCATGAAACTAGAGGCCAGTGTGTTGTTGCTGCATTATGGAACATTTGTAATGAGATGATATGTCGTCCCAAATATTCAAAACCATCTGATTTTCTGATTTGCAATATATTAATTATTATTATATGTTAAGAGAAAAGAGGGAAATGATCGAGTCTGTATGTGTGCATGATTTATTTGATCATATTCAGGTGTAACTTGAATATGAACTGCACAAAAATGTTAAGTAGTTTGTGACGCCATATGCTGTAAATACTCCATTTATCATAGATACCATCCCCCTTGTTGAAAAATGGTCCAACCCATGGCTCAAAAGAGCCACGTATCTATAAAAGTTGTCTGTGTAATTTGGCAAGTCTAATACAGATGAGCTTGTTTGCAGTTTCTTTACCAATATGAAAGCGTTGTCTTCCTCTGAAGTCCAGCTAAGCTTATCATGTGTTGCCATACGTTTATCATACATCAAATGTGACAGGGGGTTAACCAATTTAGCATAATTGGGAACCCAATTTCTGCAGAAATTAGTCATTCACAATTCTGCCGTTGGTGTTTAAAGAATATATTCTCATATTTTTTATCCTGTCCTCAGTAGCAATAATACATTGTGTAATGCATGTCTCCAGGTTCTTGTTTTTCTTTTTAGTTCTGTTGTGTGGTGGACTGTGATTACAAATGGTAAGGAAAGATATTCAGTCCGTGCCTGCGTATCAGGATGTGTGTGTGTATCAGGGTGTGTGTGTGTATCAGGGTGTGTGTGTGTATCAGGGTGTGTGTGCATATCAGGTTGTGTGTGTGTATATCAGGATGTGTGTGCGTATAAGGGTGTGTTTGTGTATCATGGTGTGTGTGCGTATCAGGGTGTTTGTGTGAGTATCAGGGTGTGTGTGCGTATCAGGGTGTTTGTGTGAGTATCAGGGTGTGTGTGCGTATCAGGGTGTGTGTGTGTATCAGGGTGTGTGTTCGTATCAGGGTGTGTGTGCTTATCAGGGTGCCACCTATTGGTAACACGAAGTTAAAGCCTCTATACTTTGGCCTGTTTCTCTTAGTAGGTAAATCAGATCGATATCAAATTACTACCACACATATGTAAGAAGTTCATAATGCCAGCCCACGAAGCTTTTGAGCTTTCGTGTAACGCCGTTGCCGTGGCGACCCATGCGTCACCGTCAAAAACGAATGTGCTTTTGAGGGACTAAACATGCTTGAAAGAGACCAAAACATAGCACACACATTTAATGACCTAAATGTAGTTATGTGATATGTTTGGAATGCTTAAATATTAGGAATCAGCTCGATAGCGCCCCCTACAAAATGTCAACAAAATTCCGACAAAGTTCGACAAAGCAGCCCTCGCAGTACGTTTGACAAAAATATACCAAATTTGGTAGGTGTATGTAACACATGTAAACTTACAAATAAGTCTCTTGGGACCATGCTCCAAACCGTATCAGAAGCCGGCCATTTTGAGTTTTACATGAATTGCTCATGTTGTTGCATTGTCCGATGGTCGCAGACATTCTCGCAAAGGTGCGAGGACCCGTACATCGCTTCTTGCAGCTTTAATTATTATAATTATAATTATAATTATTATTATTAATAATAATAATAATAATAAACACACAGTTAACTGTCAACAGCAGCTCTTTCCTCAGTTCATTACAGAGACTTTGATGGGTGAATTTTTCATGCGCAGTGGGTCATCCAGTAAAACCTGTTCCATTTTTCACAGTTCCGCTCCGGTAAACCGCCCGTCATGCGGGTGTTTGCCACCCAACTGTACAAACAGGAAGTGATGTACGCTGTGCTGGTCCACAGCCCGGACAATCTGGAGGAGTTCTCAGATTATCCTTTGCTGTCCGCCGACGACCCAAAGGCTATCTGCACTTACAAGGACGGACACTTCATCTGGAGGCCTGAGGCCATGAGTGCGAGTCATTAGTAAGTACTAACCACAGACACTCAAAAGTCCTACTATTACTACAGACACCTGAACTAACCACATACACTCAACTGTCCCACTGTTATTACAGACACTGAATATACCGCATAGCTGCAGTAATAATCGGCCTTATAGCTGAAATTAGGGTTCAAATGTTTGTTTGTCTCTGTTTTCTTTCATCAGCTTTAAGTTGGTCCTGAAACATGATGAAAATCAGATGGAAGCTCAGCCTGCGGGTCACCCTAAATACCTTGAGTTATATGTGTGGGATCATGTCGCCGTCGTCCTGGATGTGTAGGACCAGGTACTTTCACCACTTCTTCTCACTCTTAACAGTCCCATCCCATTTTTAGTCTTCGTATGTGTTTGTTTGTTTGTGTGCGTGTGTGTGTGTGTGTGTGTGTGAGTGTGTTTTTCCCCAAACTGTCAAAGCTGAGAGGCTTTTAATTTGAAAAACAGGCACAGTAATTTAGCTATGACATGTTTAACTTTGAAGGGGAATAAAACTTTAAGACATCGGAGCCACGGGGACTCCTGGTGATCGGGAAAAATAAATGTTTAACACGATTTAGATTTTAGAGAGGAAAATATGAAGAAAAAAAAAAATGACGTATTACAGTTTGTTTTCTCGCTTTCACGGAAGGTAATGTGGGCATGGTTTATAATTGGATGTGCTCTGTAGAGGTGATGCTACAGACATCACTTCTCTAAAAGCCAGAGGACAGTGAGCTGATAGTAAAGACTTCTCTCACCTGACCATGAATACCAGAACCAACACCAGAGGACAGGAGTACCAAGAAGCTGAAAAACAGCACTTGAAGCTGAATGATTTGAAAGTGAAAGAAGGAGTTGATGGAGGTCACAAATACCTCTTCAGAGAAAAGATCCCGGCTTCACCTCAACCAGAGTTTCATGTGAGTCATCTGAGACACGACACAGACCAAAAGGGGTTACGTGGCATCAGGAGCGATGAGGGCTTCAAGAACTCGGGCGAAGGGTCTCTGCTGTGGTGGAGTCTGCATGTGGAGCCTGATGAGATGGAGTCAGCTGAGAAGAGGCTCCTGGAGAACACCTTCCCGGACCGGACGGAGGAGCAGGCCTGGATGCAGCCAAGCTTCCTGGGGAAGTTTGCCACTTCTCCAGCCTTCCTGAGGACCTCCAGGATGGGCTCGTACCGCTTCACCTTCCCCGTGGAGGAGCTGCTGAAGGCCTACAGCGACCAGGTAGGGGTCTGGTAAAGAACTCATCCAGATGAGTTCTTAAAACATCCCAGAAATACATTCTATTTTAATTAATTATTAGGGCCCGAGCACCGATGTAGTTGGAGCGAAATTTGGTAGGTTTATGTTTCGTGATGAGAGGTACAAATAATCCTCTTGGCGGTATGCCTTAAACCAGACAGGAAGTTGTTGTAACTCGGCCGTACATTATCTAATCTGCTCCATATTTCTCATATGTCATGACATCCTGACCCTGAAGACATCCATAGGATCATTTAGAATCAAAATCATACCGCCACCTAGTGGCAACCAGAAGTTAAATGTTTCATACTTTTATACCCTACTCCTCACAGATTGATCAGATCCCTCTCAAATTTAGTCAGAAAAGCCGTAAGACCTTGATAATGCTTCCTGGTGAAGATTGTAGGAATTATTTTAAGGGCGATGACATGGCGGCTCGGCGAAATTTGATCCTTCGCGGTGATGAATAAACCGATATATAAGCATAATATTACGTTTTTAGTTAAAAAATGTACGTTTACAGGCTTTCATCTAAAATAGTAGTCAGAGATACCGTCAAAACATTCAAGGTATTAAGCCCCTGCTAAATTACTTGACGACGTAGCTGTTCCACACATGAAATATCCTCTAACCAGCGTACGCAGTCTGATGGTCGAGCAAGATCCAGGACGCGTCAACCGCCGTCCGGCAAGTAGCCTCGACGTCGCAAGAGGTGCGAGGGCCCGACCAATGCTGTTTTAATTATTACTATTATTATTATTATTATTATTATTATTATTATTGTTATTATTGCTTTAAACACACAGTGAACTGTCATCAACAGCTCTTTCCTCAGTTCATTACAGAGACTTTGATGGGTGAATTTTTCATGCGCAGTGGGTCATCCAGTAAAACCTGTTCCATTGTTTACAGTTCTGCTCCGGTGAGCCACCCGTCATGAAGGTGTATGCGACCCATCTGTACCCACAGCAGGTGATTTACGTTGTGCTGGTCCACAGCCCGGACAATCAGGAGGAGTTCTCAGATTATCGTGAGCTGCCCGCCAACAACACTGTCTGCACTTACAAGGAAGGATACTTCAGCTGGAGGCCTGAGGCCATGAGTGCGAGTCATTAGTAAGTACTAACCACAGACACTAAAAGGTCCTACTGTTACTACAGACACCTGAACTAACCACATACACTCAAAAGTCCTACTATTACTACAGACACCTGAACTAACCACATACACTCAACTGTCCAACTGTTATTACAGACACTGAATATACTGCATAGCTGCAGTAATAATCGGCCTTATAGCTGAAATTAGGGTTCAAATGTTTGTTTGTCTCTGTTTTCTTTCATCAGCTTTAAGTTGGTCCTGAAACATGATGAAAACCAGATGGAAGCTCAGCCTGCGGGTCACCCTAAATACCCTGAGTATTATGTGTGGGATCATGTCGCCGTCGTCCTGGATGTGAAGAACCAGGTACTTTCACCACTTCTTCTCACTCTTAACAGTCCCATCCCATTTTTAGTCTTCGTTGTTTAGTCTTTTCTGTCCAGATCCACTTGGATCCCAGGTCCGAAGTGGATCTGCAGGTTCGTTCATGACGGACTTATGTACATTATGTACGTCAGTTTGATTTTATTCTTGCAGCTTTTCTCAGGTGAAATGTGACATAAACGGTAGCCAACATCTGAACTTCAGTGTTTTATTCCTGCTGAGCCCCCATCTTGTCCTTCCCTTTACCTTTTATTTTTATGTGACATGCTATATGATGCCTGTCACTAAATACTTTGAAAACACAGTAAAACACACACACATCCAAACTAGAGATGGCAGGAGCTGAGCTGAACATGAGGATATTGTGATGTACACAAATAAATGTTCATTGTGAATTCCATTAATTCCAACATGACTTGAACGCACTGTTAGCCACGCCCGTTATCAGAGCCTCATCGGAGCTGAAATGATGAAGTACACATGTCTCTGCAGTACATAAGTAGACACTGATCTCAGAATATTTACTGGGTTCCACTGTAAATACACTCTGCATTTATAATATGAGTAAATTTAACCTGCAGTTGTTCTGCTTTTGCTGCTTTAGGTGCTGAAGTTTGATGCCGGCCGACTGAGAGAGAATCTCAAGTTCTGTAGTGCAGAAAAATCGGGGGTTAAGTTACCTGGTGCCACATTTGAGGACTTCAAAAAAGCTCAGGGGATTGTCAAAAAATTGTGGTCCGACAACGACTCACCGCTGAAGGAAGACAAAGAGAAAAATTAATTAACTGTCAAATACAACAGAATAAAGTAATATATACTGTATTCAAATCAGAGTCAGCAGTATTCTTTTTATTGGAAATGTGAGCTTGAGAAACAATAGTAGGGTCGTATTGTTACAGAAAGTACAGATACCACACAGTAAAAGTATTTAATCTCTGTAAAAGTATCAACCCCATAGTGTAAAAATACTCTGTTGCATTAAAAGTACTAATACCACAGTGTAAAAATAATTTGTTACAGTAAAAGTACTAATACCGCACAGTATAAATACCCTATTACAGTAAAAGTACTAATAACATACGATAAAAATACTCTATTACAGTAAAAGTACTAATACCACAGAGCAAAAGTACTTTATTACTGTAAAAGTACTAATACAATGGTGTAAAATACTTTGTTACAGTAAAAGTACTACGACCACAGTGTACAAATAATTTCTTAATGTAAAGGTACTAATACCACACAGTATAAATACTCTGTTACAGTAAAAATACTAATAACATATAATAAAAATACTCTGTGGCAGTAAAATAACTTGTAATACACTTTCAAAATACTCTGTTCCAGTAAAAGTACTAAAGTACAAATACTCTCTTCCAGTAAACATTGAGTAATGGCGTCACGATGACGGAGAGCCCAAAGTGACACCAGATGACTTTAAACATCAAAATACTTTCACTTTCCTTTTTGTTTTAACTCTGCTTTTAAACCTTTTGTGTGCAAAACATTTGTAAAGTAATAAAAATGAATGCAGTGCAGTAAAAAGTACAATATTTCCCTCTGAGATGTCATCTTCCTCCTCCTGAATAATTGTTCGAGCACATTCCTGTTTACTGCCTGAGCACTAAACTAAGGCCCATGAAATGACTTGTCTGCGTGCATTGATAGAAGAGCAGATTGAAAATGGATGAGCTTCTTGCTTCATGAGTAAAATGCAAACATGTCTCCTTAACCTCAGACAAGTGAGTAACGCTCCACGCAGGGAAAGCTGCAGTCACCTGGTAAGATAGGGTCAGATAGTAGGCCTCCATCGGTCCCAGAGGGAAGACCGAGGGAATAGTCACAGTGTCGGGTTTTGTTAAGTGTGGGTTTCCTGTTTTATTTTGAAGGTTCCCTGTCTCGTGTTTCCTCGTGTCACTTCACTTCCTGTCTTCGTGATTGTCTCCCGTTCTAAATTGAATCCTCCTGTGTCTGATCACCTGCACGTCCCCTGTGTATTTAAACCCTGTTTGTCTTGTACCTCCTTGTCGGTTTGTCTGTTTTTTCCCCCGTCGGTTTTCTGTGCTTCTGAATAGTGAATGAATAAAGTCACCTTTTGCACCGTTCCTCGGCTCCGACGTCCCTTCAGGGCATTCGGGTCCATTATCCTGTTCCCTTTTTTGGCAGTCCATTCAGGGTTCCCCTGAATCCCCCGAGTCCATTCATTGTTCCCCTGAATCCCACCAGTCCATTCATTGTTCCCCTGAATCCCCCCAGTCCATTCAGGGTTCCCCTGAATCCCCCGAGTCCATTCATTGTTCCCCTGAATCCCACCAGTCCATTCATTGTTCCCCTGAATCCCCCCAGTCCATTCAGGGTTCCCTTGAATCCCCCGAGTCCATTCAGGGTTCCCCTGAATCCCCCCAGTTCATTCATTGTTCCCCTGAATCCCCCCAGTCCATTCATTGTTCCCCTGAATCCCCCCAGTCCATTCAGGGTTCCCCTGAATCCCCCGAGTCCATTCATTGTTCCCCTGAATCCCACCAGTCCATTCATTGTTCCCCTGAATCCCCCCAGTCCATTCATTGTTCCCCTGAATCCCACCAGTCCATTCATTGTTCCCCTGAATCCCCCCAGTCCATTCAGGGTTCCCCTGAATCCCACCAGTCCATTCATTGTTCCCCTGAATCCCCCCAGTCCATTCATTGTTCCCCTGAATCCCACCAGTCCATTCAGGGTTCCCCTGAATCCCCCCAGTCCATTCATTGTTCCCCTGAATCCCACCAGTCCACCCACACACCACACCCCGGGTTCCCCTGAATCCCCCAGTCCATTCATTGTTCCCCTGAATCCCACCAGTCCATTCATTGTTCCCCTGAACTGTCCTCTTCGGCCCCAGAAGCCCCTAAGCCGTTTCTGGGAACCCGCCTGGCTTTGGGTGGGCCCCGTAGCCTCAGGGGAAAGGGGTACGCCTCCCAACTCCCTGAGTCGGTAGCCCGAACCTCTGGGCCGTGGCGACAGCCGGTTCCCTGGGGCTGATCTCTAAAGTTTACAACCAGATCATAACTACAATGGATACATTTTCTACAATCAAAACCAAATGGGAAAGTGAGTTGAATATGAACCTGACAGAGAATTGGTGGGTGGGTGCACTGAAGAGGTTGAACAGGTCTACGTCCTGAGCCAGACCTGGTCCATAGGTCCATAGGATGCACTTTAGTAACAGCAGACTAGCTAAAATGTCCCCAGGCCATGACGCAGGATGTAACCGTTGTGATTATCCTCAAGCAGATTTACTACACATGTTTTGGGCGTGTCCTAAACGTGGACATTTCTGGTGCTATGTTTTTAATATTTTAACTATAGTTTTAGGGATCAAGGTACAACCATGCCCTCTTCTGGCAATCTTTGGAATCCCAGCCCAACCCATCCTATATGGTACCAAAGAGAACGATATTATTGCCTTTACCACTCTTCTGGCACGTCATAGAATACTTCTCGCTTAGAAGTCTCCAAATTCACCATCTCAGTCTGACTGGTTTAAGGATGTGATGTTTTTCTTGAGTCTTGAAAAAATTAAATATGCACTTAGAGGCTGTAATGACCATTTCACTAAGAAATGGCAACCTTTCATTTCATATTTTCAAAATCTGTCAGGGTTGCCCACGGAATGAGACACGTCTGGTAATTTGTACTGATCTATCTGGTCTTCTGTCCTTTATCCGTCTGATTAACTGTAACTAAACTCAACTACTTAACTATAGTTTTACAATACTGTAAAACCATCCCGACCCCTGAGGTCATCTGGGACTAGTCTACTTTCTGTTCCAAGAGTCAGAACTAAACATGAAACAACATGTTCTTCTACTCCACATATCTGGAACAAAGACCCTGAAAGCTGCAGGTCTGCTGAGACCCTCAGATACCCTTAGAGACCCTTAGAGACCCTCAGAGACCATCAGAGACCATTAGAGACCCTCAGAGACCCTTATAGACCCTCAGAGACCATTAGAGACCCTTAGAGACCCTCAGATACCCTTAGAGACCCTCAGAGACCATCAGAGACCATTCAGATACCATTAGAGACCCTCAGAGACCCTTATAGACCCTCAACTCCTTTAAATCCAGATTGAAGACTTTTCTGTTTGCTGTTGCCTTTAATTGAACCAGATTCAAGGATATTAATCAACTTCTGCATTCACTACTGTATTTTATTTCTTAAACTGCAACTTTTATTCTATTTTTAGCCTTTTAATGTTTTACTGTTTTTAATGTTTCGGGGGTGTCGATTTCAGAGACATTAATCTCAAAGACATAGAGCAAGAGATTAGGAAGTGTCCCTTATGATGATATATTTAAAAAAAAACGTCAGCACGATAACGAGACTTTGGCTCAATAGTTCCTCGTCATCATCTTCTGTTGATGGACGTCTGTCACTCAAAGGGGGAAACAGCGCCACCAAAATCGCACTTGTGGCCAAAAATATATGACACTTTATAACGATAAACACTACCACAGTAAATAAACAGTAAAAGTTAAAGAAGTTCACGAAACGTCACTGGTTCGAGACATCTCAGGTCACATTTTTTTCCAGGCCCTTCCTCGTTAGTATAGTGGACAGTATCTCCGCCTGTCACGCGGAAGACCGGGGTTCGATTCCCCGACGGGGAGTAACTTTATTTTTTTGCTGGAGTTGATTTCCCAACAGGGAGTAATTATTAAATCGTCACTACTGTTGTAATATGACTATTTCCTCTTTGCACAAAATACATACAAAGTTGCCCAACAAATTGCACCCGTGAGACCGTAGTTCTGTCCTTCACAATAAGAAATCACGCTTCAACAACTCCAAACTGTGCAATAAAAGCTCCTTAATTTCCATTTGAATGAATGTTGAATGAATATTATCACCTGCTGGATGTTTTGTTCAACTCTTCTCGTGTCCATCACTTGCAAAACACCAGCTGATGCATGGAATTTTAACAATTATGTACACACATATTGTATATATCAATTACTATCATAACACACAGTGCAGAATAATCGTTATAATACAACTAAAAACACAAGTATTCATGATTGAAAAGCTACATTTTTAAAGCAAAAGACAAATAGCTTATGCAAATCATTGAAAAGATGATGCAAACATTTATTTAAATACATACGGGACGAAAACAAAACAAAAAATGAAGTAACTTGTAAAGTATAATTGAGAGAGGCTCCAGAGGAAAGGGAACCATGTTTAAATCAAATATCACGGCAACCGGCCTATTAGTTTTATTCCCCGTGTACGAGTTGACGTTTTGGTTCAAGAGGAAAGGTCAAGGGTTCACCAAAACGTGGATAAATCATCATGACGACACACGTCATGAGAAACTTAGGTTTAAATGTAATTAGTAATAAAAGTATGTTTTACCTGCATTCTGTTGCTCAGTTCATGTATACATTTAAAAAAAAGACAATAGATCTAGTTTATGAAAACTTTCTATTTGATGTTCTCACAGAATCTTTCTTTAGGCAAACAGAAGAGATGCATTTCATGTTTCAAATGTTATCAACAGTGAGCTAGTTGCCTCTAGTTTAGAGCTCACTCGGAACAAAACAAATCCCTTTGAATCCATTGCCTTATAAAACATTAGCAAAACCGATTGTTGAAATATTTTTGAAACACGCATTGTTTATGTTTATGTGTGTGCCTTTTGCTGGCACAGTGCTGTAACCTTATGATTAGTGGAACAATGTGAAACCATTGGCAGGAATGTGTATTTCATCACCCGCATGCACAAACTACAAATGTCCACCACATGGTGGCGCTAGATACAACCGAGGAGATCACTGAAAGTCGGTTGGGTAGATCATCGGAGCACTTTGGACATCTGCACCACGTTTATTGGCAATCTATCCAACAGTTGTTGAAAATGTTTCACTAAAAAATGAGATATTATTATATTATATATATTGTTGAGATATTTCAGTCCAGAACAAAAGTGGTGGAAAAACATCCCAAAAGCCCAAAATCATTCCGTATTCATTCTTTAAAGCAGGGGTCTTCAACGTATTTCAGGCCAAGGGCCCCAAACTGATAGAGGTGGAGCAGGGCCCCTACTGTATATATTGTATAACATTGTGTTTTATATTAAACTGGGCCTAGTGCAATGTTTACACACACCTTGTTATTGTGCATTCAATACTAAGCTATTCAAATATTACACAGGTTCATATATTCATGTTTTTATTTTAAACGTGTGCAATAGGGTGGCCGTCCCACTGCCTGTTTATAAACACATCAACTGATACCAATGATATAAACATTGTCTGTCAATTGCATGATAATCATGCTACAAGCTATTCAAATTGACGTTTTTATTTTTATTTTTAGATATTTATTTTTATTTACTGAACGAAAACATCTTCTGCCTCTATTTATCCATTCGCTATAATATGTTGGATTCATGTTAATATGTATTTAAAGACATTTAAATTTGTGGAAAGAAAATTGGGGGAAATAAATATAAAAAAACATTGAATAAATTAAATTATTAATATATTAAATGAATGTTGAATAATATTAAAAATATTAAAAATATAAATAAATATTAAAAATATATATTAATAAACATAAAAAAATATTTAAAATTGTCTAATCAACCAAAAATGTCACGACCCCCTTGCCCCCTTGCAGGACCCCCTGTTGAAGACCTCTGCTTTAAAGTATTTTGACTTTAAGATCAAGATGAATGGTTCATAAAAACAACCTGAGGACATTTTTAATAGTTTGTATGAAAGTCAGCCAGATGACTGAGAAACAGTCAGTATTAAGTATTGTATAACTGCACACGTAGTATTTAATGCACTAAGTTAATGTATCAGAACTCGGAACACACTAATTTGCATATTCGGAACACTCAGCATTGATGTGACTGACGTGACCTCACGGTGTTCCGTTCACCTCGGCTCAAGAACACACGATGTGGCAGAGACACTCAGATGGACTACAGCCTTCGAACGACACACACCAAAGTGTTGGTGTGAGGAACCAAGAAGGAGACCAAGAAGGACACCAAGAAGGAAACCAAGAAGGAAGGAAGACAGAGGAAACGAAACGGGCTTTGTTGGTACTTGAAACAAAAGGTCAATCGATAGTAGTGAATATAATGTTTGTCTTTATTATGTAGGGCGTGAATATGTGATTTAAATGAGGTGAAACAAACGTGGAGGGATTCATTCAGAGTTTAGAGACGTTTAGTTGCTGAGACTCATGAATATATTAAAATAATCACGAGTTCTCCTTCCTGCTCCTTCAGACGGAGAAGACTTCTTAAAGACACGGATCAGAGACTCACCCATGAATCAGATAAGATAACACACACACAGACACACACACACACACACACACAAAGACACTCTAAACACAACTACACAAACACACACACACACACACACACAGGAACATACATGTTTAAACACAACTACACTCATAAAGGTTTAAACACAACTACACACATACACATTTAAATACAAGAACCACATACACATTTAAATACAACTACACACATATACATTTATAGTCAACTACACACATTTACATTCAAACACAAGTACACACATACACATATAAACACAACTACACACATTCATTTAAACAAAACTACCACATACACATTTAAATACAAGAATCACATACACATTTAAATACAGTTACACACATTTACAACTACACACTTAAACACAACTATACACATATAGATTTAAACACAACTTCACACATATACATTGAAACACAACTACCACATATACATCTTAACTTAACTACACACATATATAAATACAAGTACACACATTTACATTTAAACACAACTACACACATACACATTTAAACACAACGTCTGCTAAATGAAATGTAACTCTACACATACACATTTAAATACAACTACACACATTTACATTGAAACACAAGTACACACTTTTACATTTAAACACAAGTACACACATACAATTTGCGATACAACTACACACATATACATTTAAACACAACTACCACATATACATTTAAACACAACTACACGCATATACATTTAAACACAACTACACACATATACATTTAAATACAAATTCACACTTTTACATTTAAACACAACTACACACATACATTTAAACACAATTACCACATATACATTTAAACACAAATACACACATCCACACTAAAACAAAACTATAAACATATAAGTTTAAACACAACTTCACACATATACATTTAAATACAAGAACCACAACCACATTTAAACACAACTACACACATTTACATTCAAACACAAGTACACACATTTACATTTCAACACAACTCCACAAATACACATCTTAACACAACTACACACATATATATTCAAACACAACTACACACATACACATTCAAACACAACTCCACACATTTACATTAAAACACATATACACAGATACACATCTAAACACATCTACACACAAACACATTTAAACACAACTATACACATAAATTTAAACACATCTACACACATTTACATTTAAACACAACTACACACATACACATTCAAACACAACTACACACATACACATTTAAACACAACTACACACTTTTACATTTAAACAATAGTACACATATAACATTTTAAATACAACTACACACATATACATTGAAAAACAACTACACACATACATTTAAACACAATTACCACATATACATTTAAACACAAATACACACATATACATTTAAATACAAGAACCACAACCACATTTAAACACAACTACACACATTTACATTTAAACACAAGTACACACATACAATTTGAAATACAACTACACACATATACATTTAAACACAACTACACACATACACATCTTAACACAACTACACTCGTATAAATTTAAACACAACTACTAACATACACATTTAAACACAACTACACACATTTACATTAAAACACATATACACAGATAAACATCTAAACACAACTACACACATTAATTTAAACACAACTACCATTGAAGTACAAGAACCACAAACACATTTAAACACAACTACCGAATATACATCTTAACTCAACTACACACATTTAAATTTAAACACAACTTCCCACTCATACATTTAAACACAACTACACACTTTTACATTTAAACACAACTTCCCACTCATACAATTTGAAATACAACTACAGACATATACATTTAAACACAACTACACACATACATACCAAAACACAAGTATACACATATAAGTTTAAACACAACTTCACACATTAATTTAAGCAAAACTACCACATATACATTTAAATTCAAGAACCACAAACATATTTAAACACGACTATACACATAAATTTAAACACATCTACTCACATTTACATTTAAACACAACTACACATGTATAAATTTAAACACAACTAATAACATACACATTTAAACACAACTCCACACATTTACATTAAAACACATATACACAGATACACATCTAAACACATCTACTACACACATTTACATTCAAATACAACTACACACATATACATTCAAACACAACTACACACTTTTACATTCAAACTCAATCTTAACAAACTACACACACATATATATATATATATATATATATACAACTACACACATATACATGTAAACACAACTGCACAAAAATAATTAAAAAACCACGACAATTAAACATTGATATATCTTTCCATCTATCTGTCTGTCTGTCTGTCTGTCTGTCTCTATGTGTGTCTGTCTGTACTAGTGTGTCTGTCTATCTGTCTGTCTGTCTGTATCTATGTGTGTCTGTCTGTCTGTCTGTCTGTATCTATGTGTGTCTGTCTGTCTGTCTGTCTGTCTGTATCTATGTCTGTCTGTCTGTCTGTCTGTCTGTATCTATGTGTGTCTGTCTGTCTGTCTGTATCTATGTGTGTCTGTCATCTGTATCAGTCTGTCTGTCTGTCTGTATCTATGTGTGTCTGTCTGTCTGTCTGTATCTATGTCTGTCTGTCTGTATCTATGTGTGTCTGTCTGTCTGTCTGTATCTATGTCTGTCTGTCTGTCTGTCTGTATCTATGTGTGTCTGTCTGTCTGTCTGTCTGTCTGTATCTATGTCTGTCTGTCTGTCTGTCTGTCTGTATCTATGTGTGTCTGTCTGTCTGTCTGTATCTATGTGTGTCTGTCTATCTGTATCTATGTGTATCTGTCTGTCTGTCTGTATCTATGTGTGTCTGTCTGTCTGTATCTATGTGTATCTGTCTGTCTGTCTGTATCTATGTGTGTCTGTCTATCTGTCTGTCTGTCTGTATCTATGTGTGTCTGTCTGTCTGTCTGTATCTATGTGTGTCTGTCTATCTGTCTGTCTGTCTGTATCTATGTGTGTCTGTCTGTCTGTCTGTCTGTATCTATGTGTGTCTGTCTGTCTGTCTGTCTGTCTGTATCTATGTCTGTCTGTCTGTATCTATGTGTGTCTGTCTGTCTGTCTGTCTGTATCTATGTGTGTCTGTCTGTCTGTCTGTATCTATGTCTGTCTGTCTGTATCTATGTGTGTCTGTCTGTCTGTCTGTATCTATGTCTGTCTGTCTGTCTGTCTGTATCTATGTGTGTCTGTCTGTCTGTCTGTCTGTCTGTATCTATGTCTGTCTGTCTGTCTGTCTGTCTGTATCTATGTGTGTCTGTCTGTCTGTCTGTATCTATGTGTGTCTGTCTGTCTGTATCTATGTGTATCTGTCTGTCTGTCTATATCTATGTGTGTCTGTCTATCTGTCTGTCTGTCTGTATCTATGTTGTCTGTCTGTCTGTCTGTATCTATGTGTGTCTGTCTGTCTGACAGACAGACAGACAGACAGATAGAATATATATATCAATGTTTAATTGGACTAATTATATTATATATGACGTAATAATTGTCCACTTTTCAGATCCTGCAACACGTCCAGCCGTTTGTTCCCGAGTTTTCTTCTTTGGAGCTGCTGGAACCCAACACACATATCATGTCATATTTGATCCTGAACATTGAAAATAAATGTGTCTAAAATTTAAACCCAATGAATTCATCTTTCCTTTAGACCACAGAGAATCATCATACTGTTTTTATAATTATATTATGAAAGCTACCAGCAGGTGGACAGATATAAAGAACAAGATTCAATTAAACACTGATGATTTTTATTTATTGACTTCAATTAAATAGTTGGTTTTATTGTTATTCTTTTCTGCATTTATATCTGTGTCAATTTCTTCTTTTATTCATTTATTTCTGCATTCTTTCATCTATTCCTGTATAAATTCTTCTTCTTATATATTCATTTGTTTATTTATTGATACTTTGAAGTCTGCGTATGGGTGCACATCAGTAACTCCGGTTTTAAAGACAACTAATATGGGAAATCTATCCAACGTCTTCCAACTACACCTGGAATAAAATAAAGTAGCACTTTAGTAGCACTTAAATGGCACTTGCTTATAGCACTTTGTAGTTTGGCTCGTTTGGGTTTCTTGCTTCTTAGTTTGTACTCTCATGGTTGAATGCACTTATTGTAAATTGCTTTAGATAAAAGCATCTGCTAATTGAAATGTAATTTAATCCAATCTATTCAATAAATCACGTGGTGAAAAGAAAATAATGTTTCCGCCCGGTCTCGAACCGGGGACCTTTCGCGTGTGAGGCGAACGTGATAACCACTACACTACGGAAGCTCAGTGGAGGTGGTGCGTTCAGGGGCAAATCTAAAATTATGTACCGCTCCGTGTGTTTCTTGACTGGTGGATTTAAGTGTTTTGTTTAGTGCACAATGACCCAACCTTAACCTTGTCAACACTGTTTCCTCTCTCCTCTTCCTACTACCTACTCTGGTACCTCTGACTCTCCTTTAAATATGATATAAATGTCTCCCTTTCTCATCTCTGTCTAACTTTTTTGACACATTTGTTTTTTTTGTTTTCCCCCAAAAAATGACGGATCGTCGAAACAAAAGGTGTTTTCATGAATAACTGTTGATAATGGAAAAGGTGATTTTTATTTATTTAAATTAAATAGTTAGTGTTATTGTTTAGATGTAATGTCTTCCTGTTCTCTGAGAACAAACTGCTAGGATGGTGTACGGTTTTTTATTTTAAAGCTCTTCTTGAACATCGGTCGGTGAAGTTTTCTCGGTCCGCAACTTCTGAAAAGGCAATAAGTGTTTCCGCCCGGTCTCGAACCGGGGACCTTTCGCGTGTTAGGCGAACGTGATAACCACTACACTACGGAAACTCTGTGCTTCGTGATGCGTTCAGGAACAGCCAATAGCATGGGGGAACTGGAAACAAGAAACAAGAGCACATCGTTATATATGAGCCCGTACCGAACCCCGTTAATCACAGCAAGATCTGATTATTTTGGGCACTTACCTTGACCGTAATACATTTTAAATTACTGAGTTAGGGAACACAGATATAGTAATTTCTCAACAAAGGGGATTAGAGCTCCCCATGAAGCTGCGTTTGTTGATTTTATTTAATTATCAACATGATTTGAGGTGAAAAGCAAAGGTTGTTTCCACTCGGTCTCGAACCACTGTCCACTGTACCAACGAGGAAGAGCCTGAGAGGGAAAGATCGTTGAAGTACAATTTGTATCCATTTGATAATATGTTTTAACCATTCACTCCTTATATAAAACTCTATGTTCAAACTTTAACGTCAGAACCACTTTTGGACAAAATAAACTTGTCCGAAGTCAATTAATTGAATTAATTAATTTAATGTTATTGAAGCTGCAAACGAGTATTACTTGACAATCACCTCTCACGAGACAAGAGCCGGGAAGACTTTGGGGTTGGACATTAAAAATAAAGACAAAGTGCATAAACAGTCACGTGATCACACTGATCCAATCAATGGGCTGTTGGTATGTCAGATACTGTGTCTCTGCACAGGCGGTTAAAAAGCCCACTAACTCCTCTCACTCTCCTCCACAGGTGACCTCCTCCTCCTTCTCCTCCTCCTTCTCCTCCTCTTCTCTTACTACCGAGCAGCTGACATGTCTTTAACCGGTCAAACCGCGGTGGTGACCGGAGCGGCGATGGGGATCGGGAGAGCCATGACGGAGATCCTCCTGCAGCACGGGGCCAAGTTAAGTCTAAACTTTTGGGATTACGCAACATAAGCAGTGTGTGTGTGTGTGTGTGTGTGTGTGTGTGTGTGTGTGTGTGTGCGTGCGTGCTGCGTGTGTGCGTCAGTTTTGCAAATCTGTATTTTTAAAGTTAATAACGCTCAACAATGTGTAGCGACATACAAAAAAAAAGAAAGATAAGATGAAGAGATTATACTTTTATGTTTTGCATTACTTTACAGTGTATGTTTGGCAGCTGGTCGTGACTTAAATATGGAAACGAGTATTTACTTGATACGAGATAAACCAACTGCTTGAGTTTTTTTTCTGTGCCTTTTAAAAGTCCATAAAAAGGAAATTAATGTCGACTATATAGATAGATATATATATATAGAGAGAGAGAGAGAGATGTATATATATATATATATATATGTCTGTCTATCTATCTATCTATATATATATATATATATATATGTATATGTGTATATATATGTGTATATATATGTATATATGGTTGTGCTCCACCTGTGCAGGTAGTCCTCCTGGATGTGAATGAATCTGCAGGCCGGAGTTTGAAGGAAGCCCTCGACCAACAGTACGCCCCTCAGAGTTCCCTGTTCCTCCCCTGCAACGTCGAATCAGAGGAGCAAACCAAAGGTGACACTTTAGAGACGAAGCTCGAGGACTCATTCACAGACCGTGTCACCATTAACCGCTCACTGTGTTCTATTACCCGCCTGCTGGAGGTCAACAGGGTTAAAGGTCAACAGCTGTATATATTATAAATAAATATATATATATATATATATATATATATATATATATATATATTCTCTGCTCTCTCAAGCTGCCTTTCAGAAAGCCGTGGAGACCTTCGGCGCGATAGACATCGTGTGCAACAACGCCGGCGTCTTGAACGAGGCGGAGTGGGAGAAAACCGTCTCCATCAACCTGGTGAGAAGTTACTGCCTGACCTCGTCCAGATCAGGTTACTCATTACCGAATGAGTAAAGTAAAAAATTAAACTCTTCATTTATTGACGTCTGCTAACCTCACCCCCCCGGCCCCCCGCCCTCCCATCCCCCCCCCGTGTGCAGGTGGCGGTTATCAGGATAACCTACGAGGCTCTGGAGCACATGAACAAGTTGACCGGAGGTCGGGGAGGGGTCATCGTCAACACTGCGTCCATGGCAGGTATACGACCCACAATGCATTGCGGTGCGCCTTCTATGGAGCACTTCTTTGAAGAGTATTTCAGGTTTTGTGCTATTCTTTACACACTCTCTTCTCCCTAATTATATAAAGACTCAATAAATCAATAAATTAAAGGCAGAAATAAACATTAAAGTTATTAATTTAAAGCTGGCAAGGCTCTGTTCCACCTCTGGTATGATAGGCTTATAATATAGTTATTATTTTAAATTAATTAATTAATTTTATTTTATTTTCCCGCAGGTCTCGGCGTTCTACTAAGCTGTCCGGTCTACACGGCCACGAAGCACGGGGTGGTCGGCTTCACCCGGGCCATGGCGGTAAGGACGGCTTTCAGCTCACAGCTGGACCTTTTCAT